>RJWM01027177.1:0-27135 GCA_004363535.1 Dasyprocta punctata | reverse complement strand
TTGACCCCCGTGCTCCTTTTGCTCTTGATTTTTCCCCCCTTTGTTTGTTTTTTTCCTCTGCTTCTCTTTCCTGGAATGTGTGTATCTTATTATTCTCTTTTCTCTGATTACCATCATTCTCTCTCATCGTTCACCCTTGCAGATTTACTCCTTAGTTCTAAATGTTTAGATTTCTCATTTCCACTGTGTCATTTTTTTTCTTTTAATTTCTCTAGTTCATTTTGCTATCTAGGGTTGAGGTGAAGGGTTTTGGGTCTAGGGCCACACTCCTAAGGTTTCAATACTGGCTTGATCACCTATTAGCAATAGCACGGATAAATTACCTAAATTCTCTGGGCTTTAGTTTCCTTGTCTGTAAAATGGGGATGGAAACATCTCCTTTATGTAGTCTTTCAAAGGTACATATGATTTATTCTTGAAAATAACTTAGGAAATGCCTATACCATAGTGATCAATGTTACTAATCATTAAATATGTTAAATAATAACATAATTTGTTATATGAAAGTATTTTACTGGGACAAAGACTGAGTGACCCTGGATTACATGTAAACAATACAGGAGCAGCCCTAAACTGAATAGAGGGTCAAAAGAGACAAGATTTTTGACAGGGCAATGACTGACACTTTCTTTGAATGTTATCTTTTACATACACCTGGAGCTGTCCTGTATGCTCTCCTTATTTTGAATGTATGCATTCAAAGAGTGAGGGAAAAGCTAGTTAATCGGCACAGTTAGGAATAAGAAGAAGTCATGGTGAGGTGTTGCACAGGTGAGTGACTGTAGTTGACAAAAATGTACTCTACCATTCAAGGATATGTAAATTGTATTTTTTGTTTTGTTTTGTTTTGGGTACCGGGAATTGAACTTACAACCTCGCCCTTGCAAAGTAGTTCCCGTGCCACTGAGCTATATCCCTGGCCCTATTATACCATTTAAAAAGACAAAAGAAAGTATTTTGGAAACTTTAGCCCCAAGGAAATGATAAATGTTTGAGGAGACAGATATGTTTAACCTGACTTAAATATATTTATCAAAACATCATGTCATTCCATTATGATGCACAATTTTGTTTTGTTTACCACATATGAATAAACTTAACTTTAAAACAAGTGTATGGGAGGGCCAATTCTCCCACAAGAAGTGGCAAGGCACCTGGAAAATGTTGAGAGGAGTGTGAGGAACGAGGTGACAGTGATGAAAACATGAGAGGCACTCATGAAGGTTCAGAAAGAGCTAGGATAAAGCTTTTAGGATAAGATGAGAGAGAATGCAACTTTCTATAGTTTATATCCAGATGCCTCCCCCGAGATGCACTCAAAGGTGCGGCTTTCAGAAAGGTGATTAGATAGGGATTGTAATGGCAAAAGATAATACTGGGGGAAGAAGTCGGAAGAGCCAGATCAGCAGGGCTCTCACCTGGAAGGGAATAACTCTCTTCATTCTCTCTGTGTTCCAGCCAGGTCATAAGCAGCTGTCTATCTTCAGGCACCTGTGCTATGCCTCCCTGCCTTGGAGCCAAGTGACTATGGACTGAATCGTCTACAAACTGTGAGCCAACGTAACCCTCTCCTCCTTTAGAAAGCCCAAGGGTCTAGTACTGTGTCTCAGGGAGAGAAACTGAGAAAGACAAAGCTGGTTTGAATTCCCAGAGACCCTGGAGAGGTGCCTGCTGCAAAGCATTTTGAGTGAGTCGCAGACAGCAGCAGACTCAGGGCAAGGAAAAAAGTAGGGATTCTGATCTGATGTGTATGTATATTATAGACTTTTTATAGTACCCCAAAAGAGAGGCACAAGGGTGTATGAACCACATTGTTCTTTGTACAGTATTTTTAACAAAAGGCACTAAAAGAATAAATGTTGAAAAAAAAAGCTTGCTTTGAAAGACTTTACTTCAGTCATCTGCCTGAAAGAGCTCTGATAACCTCTAGCTATTGGTTACAAAATAATTGTACTACCTGGGAATTTTCACTGAGGTACTCAAAATGCAAACATGCACTCATCTTTTGATCAAAATGCTGGGTCACACGAAAAATAATAGATAATGTTCATTTTTTATAAAACTCATTTATTTCCTTTGTTAGAACCCTGTATTCACGTTCATCTTTCAGAAAAGTCACTGCTCCCTTCAATCATTCTTCCAACAACCCCATAATGAGTTCCTTCTATGGATCATGCATAATCTTATGTACTAGCAACCAAAAGAAATGTATATGTTTCCTGATCTTGAGAATTCAAACCTCACTTAAATTACCTGCACATCAATAAATAAGTAAAATAGAAGGCAGCAAGTATTAATGAGACCAGGTGTGTACTAGAGATACCTCAAAAAGATTACCTTTACTGAACTAAAGATGCTTCTAAAATAAATAACAATTTTATCCATATAATACCCTATGTCTGTGACAAATCCTATCAATATGTACTTGAGACCTTATTATACTATATTCTCATGACTAAAGTTGTTAAAAATTTTTCTCCTCCTACTCCTCCACCTCCTTCTCCTCCTCCCTCTCCTCCTGCTCCTTCTCTTTCTTTGTCTTTTTCATCCCCATGTCATTTACTGGGTTAACTTTGTACTGCATTAATTCGACAAAGCTGAAACTGTGTTGTCCAAAACTTCTTTCACAGGATGGCACAGAGTGAGGTTTAGACATGAGAAAAATTTCCTGGACATGTTGAAGATAGAAAAGAAGCAATAGATGTTTTACCCTGAAATTCATTGTAAAAAATCAGGGTCACTACAACTTCATGTCTACAGCTCACCTTGTAGGTACAGGGCACCACCAAATCTATGGTTCCTGACAATACCATACTGAGTTTTACCTGAGTCCTCTACTCCCAGAAAATGAAAACATTTAAGAACTCCCTCCTCTAACATACACACAACCTTTTGTATTCCACATAGCTTATAGCAGGACCCACTCTTCCACAAAAGACTAGTTAAGATCTATTGATGTTGCCAGGGATTTAGCTCAGTGGTGTAAGTGCCTGCCTGGCAGGCGTGAGGTTGTGAATTTGATCCCCAGTAACAAAAAAAAAAGAAAAAAAAAGAAAAGAAAAGAAAGAAAGAAAAAAAGAGAAATCAGATTTATTGATGTCTGTCTCCCTTACCTACTTATGATAGTGTCATATGCAAACCTTCAAATTCCCATTCTTTGTTTCACAAATGATTAGATGAAATGATTGTCCCTACTAAGATATAGGAAAAATGTTTGTTGACCAAATATTGGTAAAGCCTCTTTCTGTCCTAAGATCCCTGTATTAGCTAGTTTCCTATTATTGGAATAAAATACCTGACAACTGAAATCAAAGGAAGAGAGACGTGGCTGTTTCCCCTGAGTTCAGCCTATGCTTGGTTGTTACCAAGGCAGAAACAAATGACAGAAGGATAACACAGTGGAAAAGTGCTCACCCCACAGCAGCCAAGAAGAACAGAGAGAAGAGAAGAGTTGGAAAAAGGACACACCCTTCCAGGTCACACCCCTAGTAACCCCCTCTTCCAATAAGGCCCTACTGATGAGTACAGCATCTCCTTCATCCAATCACCTTCCAAGCACATGAACCTTTTGTGGGAAAATTTTAGATCTAAAACATAACAGTACACAGACTTTAACCAGCAGACAATATATTAATGGCCCACCTGAAAATATAATCCTCAGGATGAGACTACTGTATTCTGATATACTATTAGCCACACCTACCTCTCACTTCCCCACATCTCTTTTTAGCCTTGTTTATTTCTTTCTATAAAAGAAAAACCATTTTCCATCTAATCATTGAGTTTCTTGGAAATCTTATGGGCATTGCTTTCTCACTATTGCAATATTCCCTTCACATCACTTTTCCAGTAATCCTTTTTTTAAAGTAGAGATTACACTAGGCAAAATTAAACAAGCTGGAAAGACTTTACTCAAGATAACTACAATAGAAAAGAAAGACTGAATGCAAGGTCACTGTATCAAAAAGTGGGAGTTTGGGGGGGTTCAATTTTCATTCTGAGGTTTTATTATTATGTTTGCAGTACCTGGTTACACTCCTCATGGAGAGTTGCCATGTGTGCCCAACACCTCTCAATTACACTTTCTTCTGATTCTCCTCCCTTCCTCCACCTCCTTCCATATCTTGGTTCCCTTTCCATTTGCAAAAGAACCATCTCCCTGCTTCCTATTATTTAGCTTTTATTTTGCTCTTTACTTGTGTTTTGTTTTCCTTTTACAAAAGAAGCATTTAAGCTTGTATGTCTGATTTATTTCACGTAACATTATGGTCTCAGGTGCATGCATTTGATTTCTCAGGGCCTGGCTGAGCCAGTGGAAAAGTAGTAGAAGACAGGAGGGGGAGGGGAAGGGGATCAGAAAATGCATCCAGAGTGCTGAGTTACCTGAGCTCTGTAGGGCTCTTCTGAGATTATTCCATCTGTGCTTGCTACTTAGTACCCATGGAAGTTAGACTCACCCTCCCACACAGAGGAAAGGAGGTGCTCTCTCCTCCAATGTTTATGTTCCAAAGAGATAATTTTTGGGTCCTGTGATAAAATTATCAGAAAGCTAGAAGATGGACATATATTTCAAAGGAGCAGAAAAAACAATTTATAATACTGAGTTACTTAAATTAAGAGCTCTAAGAGAGGTCAGGCACCTACAATCAGCAAAACCCCTGTTTGTTTAGTCAGGTCAAAGGGGGAAAATTAAAGTGAATTTGGTTACTTTAAAATAAAGTTTGTCATTACTAATGCCAGTATATTTTTATTTGAATCCTTCTTCTATTCTGCTAAACCTACTCCTTCCACATTCCCCCCCTCCCCCGTGGAGCAGCCACATGAGCACCATGGTGATGAAGGTAGCAGGTTAGGAAGCAGTGGGAACCAGATGTGGCTCTAGCTTGTCCTCATAGCTTCCAGTCTTCACACGTCCTCCTCCCCCTACACTCAGCGCTGTGGACCTAAGTCTCATCTTTGGCCACCTCCAGAAATGAGATGAGAGCCTTCCAGAAATTCTGTACCATTAAATTAATGATTAAAATATTCCTTATTTCAGAGCCCTCAGAGTAGTCCTGGCTCTGTGACTGAACTGTAACATACCGCCTCAGCATATACAAGTTTAACTTTTAATTTCTACCTTACGTTACAAGTTGTGAAAGCTAATCCATCATTAGTCTTCCTGATATGACAGTAGGAACTTTTTAACACTATAAACATTGGAAGGAAAGAGGGAAACTTCCCACATTTATATCTAATAGTCTTCAATAATTTGGGTGATTCTTTTCTGTAAATTGTTTTTCCAAGTTATCAAACGGTCCACTAAAAAGGGGGAAAAAGTAAGCCTTCATAAATTGTCTTCTTTTTGAGAAAATGTTTTCCCCTTCATCCTGAAATCTGCTACTTCAGTCATCAGCCTTAGGAAGTCTTGATAATCTATAATAAATGTGATGGCTGATTATGCCCATATGCTTCTCTCTGATATTCTGTAAGTGCCAGGATAAGTTTGTCTTTTGGTTTGAATACTGATTTCCATCCTCCACACACCAACTCAAAACTTTAAGATCAGTGTGTTCCTACTCCTGGGCCCTGATGCCCAATCAGATCTGAAGTACTGTTAATTCTTTCTTATCTTTGTCTTTCTAGTTTGCATCCCTGTTACCATACAATAGACTATTTCTGTACCCATGATGAACCTTCTCCTTGCCTTGGTACTTTCTTTTACTGCCAATCCCATATACCAGAATGGAAAAGTCAGCCTACTTTAGTTAACACACTAGATTATGTCCCTCCTTTGAAAGTATCAAAGACTTCTTGCATGCAAACATATAATTTGAATCCGTAAGCACAAAACTCAAAACCTTTCATTCTTCATGCTACTCTCTCATAATATTTCTTTGTGAACCCCTCTTTGTATTCCTAGTCTGCTAGGTTAAAAAATCATGAAAGAACATAATTCTTTATTTGTGAGGGCATTATTGGCTCAAGCAAGACATGACAAAAAAATTACGTACTCTCCTAAGTAATGAACCCCAAACTGAAAGCAAAGGGAGCACAGAATGGATACTAAAAGAATTCAAAGATAAGAACATCAACAATGATCTCCTACCTACATACAAAACCGAGGTCACTGGAGATGGCTTCTTGAGGTGGACTGTGGTACCTCTGGCCCTTTTACTTTCTCATTTGCTTCTTGGCTGGTGAGTTGAGTGATTTGCTTTACTTTGTATTTCAGTGCTGTTTTTCAAGTGTCCATACTTTGGACTTGATCAAGGATGGAAATCTTGAAAATTATGTGTTAAAATGAAACTTTTGTTTGCATAAGTTAATAACCACAGCTATTTTGTTATAGTGAAGAGAAACTGATTAAAACAAAAAAAAGAAGCTATAAGTTTGGTGTTGGATATTAACAGATGTTGGGACTCAGAGAATGACATCTAAAATGTGGTGCTTTGACATTCTGAGCTGGGGAAACAATCTAAGAACTAATGTAGTGTCCCTCTGACCTTCTCACCACCCTCTTTGATGTTTCCCTCCTAAAGTACAGGGAGTGCTTTCTCTGAAATTCTTTTATCTAATTGGTTAGCCTCTTCCAAAAAGAATGCCATTATCTTAAATCCTTTCCATAGGTATCCTCACCAAATAACCAAGGAATGCTAATCATTAGAGAAAAGAAGATACTGAAAGTAATCAGACAGATTTTTGTCTGCTCTTCTGAGGGCATCTCTGAGAAATTACTTGAAAGACTTTTTAGCATAATACAGCAATCTTTGTTCATGATACAGTTCTGGTCCTTGATCTCCACCAGAGCCTAGAGTACATTTGTCACAAATTATTGCCTATGCTATGGACCCATTCGTATATCCTTGTCATGGTTTGAATCTGAAATGTTTAAAAAAAAAAACTCACATGTTCAGAGGTGGGGCTTTGAGAAGGTGACTGGGCAGTACCTTCCTAAATTGGGTTAGTTCATTGATGAATTTATAATTTGATGGCATATTGGGTGGTGAAGAAAGGAATAGGAGCTATGTTCTAGTTCAAGGAAATGAATCAAGGAAGCCTGACTTTGGGGACTACTCCTTACCCCTGGCCTCTTCTCCCTAACTCTTTTACTTCATGCTCCGTGGTTGCCACAAGGTAAGTAGCTTTTCTCTGCCATGGCTTTCCACCATGATATTCTGCCCCACCAGATGCACAAAATAATGGAGCCAGTGAGCCAGGAACTGAAACTTCTGAAGCCATGAACATTAAAACAAACTTTTTTCCTTTAAGTTGTTTTTCTAAGTAATTTTGTCACAGTGGCAGAAAACTAACAAAATTGAAACTTCCTTATCAACCTTTGAACCACCTATGCATTCTGTTTCCCTGTCCTCTGTTAGGAAGGATCTATAAAGTTCTAAATAGGTTGGATAACAGGTAATTATTCTCTTCCAACTCCCCTGTATTTATACATATAAATAAATCTGCATTTTTTTCCAAATTAAGCTGCTTATTTCTAATTTACTAAGTAGACTCAACCCTTCAGAAGGCATGGAGAAATTCCTTTCATAGGTAGATGTTATGTCTTTCACCAGATATGAGGATTTGTGTTATGTTTTCCAGCACATCGTTTGCCTTGGCACTGGAAGTAACTGTGATAATCAATGTTAATTGTCTGAATTGCTTGATTTATTAGATAAATGATGGCATTCTCTTTGTTCCTCATCCCTACCAATGTTTGCAAATAATTAACTAAATTCAAGTTCTTCTGCCTTAAAATATATTAAATGGTTTAGATTTGTCTGCACTAATCATCACTGCAGTGTACTATGAAGGAAATAAGAGTCCTGTGACTCAGAATGACTGAAAACTCTGGCTTTTTTGAGGAGAAGACATCTTCTAGTATGATAAAGTCTTGTAGGAAGGACTTTTTCTCATGAAATATAAAGGATGAAAATAAGCAAGTTTTGCTAGTTTCTTTGAGCTGCCAAAAAGTACCAAAATTACATGACTTAAAACAACAGAAATTTATTTTTGCAGTTCTGTAGGCTGGATTTTAGAAATCAAGGTGTAAGTGGAGCTCTCTCTGACTTCTCTCAAGGGGAACTTTTCTTTGCTTCTTCTAACTTCCAGTGATTATTGACCATCCTTGGCAGTCATTGACTTATAGATGTGTCATGCCGGCCCACAGTCTGACATGTGTGTGACCTTCACATAGTCATATAGTGTATGTTTGCTTCTCATTCCAAATTTCTCCTTTTATAAAGATACAAGCCAGATTGCACTAAGGCTCACCCCAATGATCTCATCACTTTTCTAAAGACAGTTTCCAAATAAAATCACATAGATTTTGGGGAAAACTATTCTGCTCAAGTGATACAAACCAAGTAGAGATAAGAGAAGAGCACTCATACAGAGGGAACAGCAAGTATAAAGCACCTGGATTTCAAAGAAAATAATTTAATGATCAACAAACAAGTTCCCTGTGTGACTGGAGGAGAGAAGCTAAGAGGAGCAGTACAATGTAAATTGCCTCGAATAAGTAATATAAGACAATGAGAGTCATAGCAAGATGTCTTTAATGAGAAGACACCCATGTGTTTCAAGAAGAAAAGTGACACGGTCTGGTTTATTTTTAGAAGGTTACTCCAGGTTTGAAATAAGAGTGGATTACAAGTGATACCCAAAAAGGCTTTTAAAACCAAATACACTGTAAATAACCTAAAGGGAACATGATAAAAAAAGTTAAAATTCAAGCAAAAGATTGAGGAAAATATTTACAGCACCTATAAAAGGCAGTACAGTGACATATATAAAAGTTCTAAAGTCAGTAAGAACAAAATGAACAATCTAGTGGAAAAAAGGAATATCAATGGGCAGTTCACAGAGGACATGTATCATACATGTCAATATGCTTAATTACATGTGAAAGCAGGTTCAACTTTACTAGGTTTTGGGAAAGTAAAAACAATGAGTTATAAGCTTTCATTCATCAAATTAAAAGTTTGATAATATGTTATTAATAAAGGTGAAGCAAAATAGTTTGCTGCTGTCAATAGGATGACTTTAGAAACAGTTTAGAAATTACAAATTAAATTTAAAATTCACTTGTCCTTCACCTACCCTGTTGGGTAGATAAGTGCCCAAAGAAGTACGCACAATGATAATGAGTTAAGTGCTACTATCCATGTGTGTGAGAAGAATTGAATCTTATTGTTTCCACTTTTTAAATCAGGGAAATACATCCCCTATAGAAAGACTATGATGGAGTGGCTAGAAGTGCAGACTCTAGAACTAGACTGCGTGGTTTACACACCTGCGACTTTGGGCAAGTTATTTAACTTCATTGTTCTTCAGTTTTTTGTCTGTAAAATGAAGTAAACATTGGATCTACTTATACATTATTTTGGATATATTTGATAATTGTAATTGAGCATATGAATATATATTAGGATTTGTTAACACTTGTATATAGTATATTTAATTCTTATGTATAATATAAAATAATTCAAAAATTCAATATGATTCCAAAAAAAAGGTTACTGCTTGCTATCAATTTAGGGAAATAGATACAGTGAAACAAGTATAAATCAACATTATCTGATTATATTATTTTTACCATTTATTGACAGAAAAATTTTAGCACAGAATGGAGGATGAAAAGTCCCAAAACTGGATTTGTGGAAAGAAACACACATGAGTTAAGAAAACATCCCTGACTGGATTAAGGAGTTACTTAAGGATGTTGTGGGAGAAAAACATGAAGCATGAAAGGCTTTGAATTCTGTGCTCAGGGGTTTGAATTTTATCTCTGTGGCAAAGAAGAACCTGTGATGTTTTTGAGCAAGGAAATCACATGGCATGTTAGCTGCTTTAGGTTGACTTTTCTGTTCCCAGCATTTGGATTGCCTGTGGAGGTAAACCAAAGCGAGGTGAACTGTCAGTATCTCAGCAATATTTTGTGTCATGATGAAGATACGAACTGAAATGATTAAAAAGGGAATGCAAAGCAAGATTACGAGTACCCAGAATCTCCTGGTTTCTACATATACACCATCTGCCCCCAATGAAAGTGCCATTCAGACTGTAAGGTCATAGAAACTTATTTAGGTTATAATTTTGGGTAAATAACAACAACTATTTAATGTGTGTTCCTTTTGCTGCATCTGGCTCACTGTAGAGCTAGAAACTGCAACTGATACACAGTCCTTGTCATCAGTTTCAGAAGCATCATCCCATGATCCAGTAACCCAGGAATCAAAACATCATATTATCTCCTCCCCACCCTAAACTCCAGTGGTGGAGCATGAAAGAGAGATGTCAGCAAAACTTCATACTGTGAAGATGGGGATGAATAACACAAAACAGTGACTGGTCCATGGAAAGAATGAAATACTGCTAGGGAGCCATTGTGAAGACCTCATGGCCTGGGAGTGGAGAATTAGTCTTAATTGTATCCTAAATATTTCAGAGAAGAACTGTTCTTTGAGAACACTAGTTGTGTCCTCTTAAAGTATCTATTATTGTCTAACTAAGTGTGAGAAACATCTATCCTCCTTAGCAGCTGAGCGAATTTACCAGACACTTTTGGCCCCAGAACCTTTTGTTGTTTGTCTTAATTACTGATAATTGGAGAATTCTTTTATGCTTGTTATTCTTTTGTATTTATTTCCAGTTAGTTCCCTGATTCTAGTAACTACAAGTGTAACTGCTTCCCAGGCTGAAACTTAAAGTGTGAGTATTTTACATGCATTTTTTATTTCTTTTCTAAGGGCTGGTAGTGCAGTGGGTTACCTGTGATACACAACATCCTCTAGGGTCCCCCATACAGCACTGACATCACTGTGTTCTTACCCAGGTTGCTTTCACAAAGTAATGATGACATTATTGAAGCTGTCTGAAACAGTAAGCTCAGGCAGAGTAATTGGTTACCTAAGGCCCTTTACATCTTAGTATTTGGTTTTGAGAAAGAGCTTTTCTAATCTTGTAATTCACTTGAGCTGTGCACTTTCCATATTACCTTTGATCTTTGCTTGAAAACCAGTCAGTTCTTACTTGAGCTAATCTCTTTCATGTAGTGGCTAAATAAATTCACATCATCATTCTCTTTTCAACTTTCCCTTAGAAGCATCTTCCTTTCTCCCAAGGTGTAAAAAGGTGACAATTTTACCAAATACGGTAGATTCTCAGGTTATGATCAGCCTAACATATGAACAACTTGGGCTATGACCAGAATGGTAGCTTAAACTTACAATCTAAGTCTTGAACTATGACCCAGATACGAGCCCTGTGTGCTTCTAGATGGTTTCAGACACAGATTGAATCCTTACAGACTTCTGGAAGGAGCTTTACAACATCCTTTCATGTATGGGGTTAACTGAGAAATCCTGGGCCCCAGTCTCTCTAAGGACGATGAGATCTGCCTGTACACAGGAGAGAGACTTTGACAGCTGTGTAGAGGAGCCTGAGCCTTCCATTCACAACTCAAGCTACAACCAGGCCTTGGGAAGGAATGGAGTTCATAGGTCAGGTCCCACTGTACAGAGGGTAACAAAGTTCTGCTGTCCTCTAGCTAGTCTTTTTCATTGATGCATAACATATGTTGGATAAGCCAACTATTATTAATGACATATTTTTCTCTGGAATATTATGCCATCTTGTGTCTAGCTTCTTTTTCTTAGCATAATACTTTAGAGGGTCATCTATATTACTGTATTTAACATTTGATAGTTTCTTTTACTGCTAAGTAATATTATATAGTTATATGTTCATCCATCTATCAGTTGATAAGCATTTGAGGTATTTCAAGTTTGCAGTTGTTCTTTTACAAATTTAAGTCTTTATGTGTGATGATTTTTCAAGATGAATACTGAGAAGTGGAATTCTTGTAGTTGTTCCAGGAAGGTGTGCTACAAGTTCTATAAGCTATCTCTAAGTGTTTTTTTTAATATTTTTGTTTCGCAATTTCTTAAGCAATGTGTCAAAATTATAGTTGCTCCTCAGTCTTACTTTAGTTTTAGTTCTTCAAGTTAATTTACAATAGTATTTCAATGAAGCTTTAATTTAATATCCCCAAATTTTGAGCATTTTGTAGTACTCAGTAAAATGTTAAGCAACCATTAAGAAGCGGTCACCTTTGTATCATGCAACATCAAGTCATCCTTATTACAAAGTGTGTTGGGAAAGTAGAATAGGTTCATGTACTATGCTGTGCCTGCATCCAAATCAAACCCGTATATTCATGTGCTTAAGAAGATGGAGGAAAAAAATTTAAGTTAGTTGTTTAAGATAGGATCATAATTTCCTATGTTTTTATAAGCTAAATACTGTATTTTCAGTGATTGTTATGTTACTCTAAGGTAGGTATGACAAAGGGTAAAAAAGGAAGAATTTAATTCATATAAATTAATTATTTAATGAAGACCCCAAGAACTAGGATATTTGATTAAAATTCTAGATATGTGTTAAATACAAGAATATTTGATCAAAACTCTAGAAATGTGTTTATTAAAGTTTGAATGAATTCCTCAGTGTTTTCTAGTCTCCCCAAAATTGAAGATGAAAAGAACATAATTTGTGTTTAAGAGCTGTCACTAATTAGCAGAACCCTGGAAGTACTGGGTGTAGAAGACAGGCGAAGATAATGGGAAGTGAGTAACTGTGTTTGGAGGTTTTGCTGTCTCTTTGTCATTCTAATCCAAAACTTGCCTGGTCAGAGGTTCAGGCCACAGATGAAACGAGAAGCCTGAAAAAGCTTGTCGAATATTCCCCAGTCTAATGAGTCCTGTGAAGCAACTGGACAATTGCTTCTGCTGTTTGGTGAAGTCTGGAAGGATGAGATTATTATTCACTTAACTTGCTCCATGTTCAGGTTATTCATTGGTTAGATAGGCTCCAGATTAAGGAGCATCGTGTACATTTCAGGTGTTAAATGTGCTAACTTACTTTTTTTTCTTTGGTCTTCCAGTGTTATTTATTAGCATCTGTTGCACAAACCCATAACATCTTCTTTTATCCATAATTTTTGTAGGCATTTCTATATCACTTCACTTTATTTGAACTTACCTCGAATCTATAATGATCCTAGTGCAATGTCTGAACAAAGTGAGAAGACATAGAAATGTGAATTTCTATACCTGTACTTGATAAGGCAAAATTTGCCCATTTCTCGTGGGCCTTTTCTAATCTCAACAAATTTATTTAGTCAGTTGCTTGATTATTATTGTATCATCTCTTTGTCTCCTTCAGTTCATGCTAAATCCTTTCAATTATTCTATTCATTTCTTAAATTCACCTCTAGCTTCTTATCTCTGTAATTGAAATTATGTCACAATAGTAAACTACTTAAAAATACTTTTGTAAGTTACACAAAAAACTAATTCAAATTATCATGTACATGCATAATGTTGTCATTTTGTTATGCCTTAATGTTATTTTTGACTGATTTTTCTGTATCCTTATTATGGTGGTTGTTGTGAATTGCTATCATTATTTTAGTTCTTTGTCACTATTTAGAGAGGAATTTCTGATACTCTTTTCTCAATTCTCTTTCCATCTGCCAATAATTAATAAAAATGCTTCATTTTGGTGTTTTGAAAGCCTAATTATTTCAAAGATAATGCAAGTTTTTGCCAATTCACTTTAATTTTAAAGATATGCCAAACAAGAATTTTGAGTAGGCATCAAGGGTGGGGAAAACAGAGAGCAGTTGCAAAAGTTTGAGAAGTTAATATGTGGTGTTTGCATATGTTTTGTCACAGCACATTAAGATCTTCACCTGAATTAACAATTCCTGACTCCCATGAATATTTTAGATATCAAGGTTATTATTAAATGTAAATGCTTTCCAATAAGATCTCATCAAGATTGATAATACTGACTTGTCATGAACTTTTATAAAAGTGATTCCTCTATATTGTCTAAAGCATGGCTTGAAAATTTAGTTGTTTTCCCCTCTGCATGGTTGTAACCCTTCCTCCGTATTGCTTCCCTTTGTATCAAATTTTTATTTTATTTTCTGTGATTTTGCAAATGGACATAAGTTCTCATCTTCTATTCCTTCCAGCTAGAACACAATAACTGCGTATTTCTCTCATCTTTCATAGTTATTCACACAAAACCCATAAATTCTGTAAAACTTTAAAACTGATGTGTGTGTCTACACATTTTTAATAGCTTTGGCTTAAGATAAAACCTTTCTGTAGCTAATCTAATCACTGAGAATAGTTTCTAATCATTGAAAGAAGAGAGTTACTTAAGGAATTTCACCCTATGAAGCATGTCATTAAAATTTTCCACGCTACAAAGGTACAATGGAGAAAAATTGAACACATGAGGGTTAACTATCCCCACCCCCTTTAAACTTAAGCTAGAAGTACTCTGAAATTCAATGACAGCTTTCATAAAAAGAAATAATACATTTCATCTAACCAAAGTGGAGCCTCCTTCCGGAGACATTTGACATTTGACACATAAATTTTGACATTCAAGAGATAATAGATCTTAACACTTTTGTAAATGATAAAATGTGACTATAATCTCCAGCTTTTTCTCAAATGCTGTTTCCAAGCAAAAGTTTTACATGCATGTATATTTTTCAAGCTATTGCTTCCATTTCAAATATTTGTTTCTTTAAATATTTTTTCACTGAGGAGGAAATGTTTGAGACCTCAGGTCACTTACTTCAGGGTGACAATCAATAGAAGCCCAAAGACAACTGGAGACCCAGTTGTCTAAGATGTGATGTCAGGACACATTTTGGTATCTCAGCACCTGAGTTCAGATTTATGCTTTATTCAAATAATAGAGTTTTCCATGATGCAAATATTAATAGGCACTGGAAAATTACTGAAACTTCAAATACTAAACTCACAAATGTCAAAGGATTATTTGAAACTATAATTCAACTCTTCCTAATATGTGTGTTTTCATCAAATACCAAATCAAATCATTGAGGCAGAACAAAACTACTTTTCCAGTTAAGATAGGAAATGGAAAATATTAGAAAAGAGATACATTTCTACTTTACCTTCTCCTGGTTCCCAAGAACATCATGAATGATTTCCCAGGACTATACAATACATAACTTGAAAAACTAAGAAAAAAAGCTAGAAAACTCACTTTCTCAATTTCCAAACTAGATCAAACCTATTGGTTTTAGCTTTCAGAATAAAAAGTTGAAATATAGAGATATTTAGAAATAAATAAATTTAATCAATTTGTGATTCTTTTTCAACACAGAAGAACCCTCTGTTCTCAAACTAACTCTAATATGTGATCTCTGTGTGGCTATTTCCATCCAAGTTGACTATGAGTGTAATATCATTCTTCATGGTAAACAACACTCAAAGTTTCCTTTTCTGTCATTGTTAATACTATGGTCAGAGACTATAATGATTGCTATAGAAAAAGATTTATTGAGCTTCCAACTTAGACAAATACATTTAGGACCTAGAAAATGGTTTCAAAGTTAAATACAGAATTTCAAAGAAGAAAAGGACATTCACATAAAATAAAAGCTCTCTCCCATTCTACTCCCATCTCTTTGTACATCAATTCTGTGAAGTTTCCCTAAGGTAGTCCTCATACTCTTGCATAATAGTTCTAATTAAAGCGCTCCTACACTTTCCTCCAAAAGTTGGCCTCTTAAATGAAACATTGTATAGAATGGAGGTTTTTGAAAGTAATTTGGGATTTAAGAAAAAGTAAAATTAAGAGTCAAAGAATTACTCATTCTAAATATACACTTTAGTCCAAGTTTTTGTTCATGAATCTTTATTCTGCGTTTAAATGAAAAGCACATATTAAAGAAAGATATAAATAAAAAGCAAATTGAGTTTTATAGGGCCTCCTACCATGAAATACAGTCTCTACTGTATAAATCAGTGCATAAAAATTTCAGGCAAGTGTCATTATATTCCTTTCAGTCCCAAGATTATTGCCTATCTTTACATCCCATGGTATTTTAGAAAAGAACGACTGAAACGTCCTGTTCCTACAATTTGATTGGAAAAAAGATAGTGAAGGTTTGAGTGACTTCTATCTGAAACATTTAATTTTCCCAAGTTTCTAATGGATCTTTAAGAAGGGGCATATATATGAAGCAAAGGTAGGTTTACTATCTCATTACTTAAAAGTTTGGTGCTTTGAAATCCATACAAAAATCTAAATTATTGAAAATTCTTCAAAAATACACACTTCGGGCTCTTAACCCAAACATACTAAGAATCTCAACAGACTGGCATTCCTTGCATTAGTCTACAGTGTTATCTAGATTATCCTGATGTTTAGCAAGGTTTAAGAATCACCATACTAAGAAGTTATTGACCTGATATTTGTATAGCTATTATCTATGGGATTTTCCAAAATAAAAGGTATTCAGTATTAATGTTTTGTTTTGTCATCCTAGTATGCATAAACTATTTGATATGGATAAGTGAAAACTATTTTATTCCTTATTTGTGATTCACACTTATTAAGGCGAGTTTTAAATAGTTCTGGCCTAATGAGTGAACTATGGTCCCAAGAGTGGGAGATCCAAGCATAGGTTCAATGTGTATAAGAACATGTGCTGAACAATAAGAATCCTAATTAAAACAGAAACAATTACCTCAGCCTAGTGCCTTTCAAAGTACTCATTCTTTAATCAAATGCATCTTTTCATAGCTTTGTAGAAAAGAGTATTATGTGTTATATATGTGTATGTGGTTTGGAAACATTTTCTGAAGCCTTAATGGCCTATAAAATGGGCATTGTATTATTATCTCTTCCATAAATTTTCAGAGTATTTGAAGAAAATGGGGAAAACATTTCTTTCATAAATTCTGTTACATCTAAATTGTTCTTAGGACTCATGGAGCATAAAGTTTGCAGTGCTGTCTCTTTGCTTCTGGCCCCTGTGTCAGAAAAATGCAGTGTCATATGTGTTCTTATTTATCTACATATCAAGAATCACGTACAGAACAGTAACAATCCGTGCTTTTAGCTTGAAGACAGGGTGGTAAACAAGTCAGAGAACCCTGTCCTTTCAGTTATCCGCCTCATGGGAAGATAAACTTGGAACAAGAATGTTTGAATGAAATGAATGGAACTGAATTCCAAAAGATGAATAGGGGTTATATAGTTGTCTTTGCAGAGAGTTCAAGACAGAGAAAGCAACTTGTAGTTTGAGAAGGATACAGCCTCTCTACCTTGTTGAATTACTCTCACATAGTAAGAGATGGTGACAAAACATGGTGCTCTCTGAAAATACTTAGCTGAACCTGTGATTTACTTGCTTACACAGAAAGTTATATAATTTTTTTTTATTTATACATAAATTTCTAACTCATTCCCTGACTCTAAGATTGGGGTCCAATTCCAGGGTTCGCTGCTGCATCATGAGGTATTATGAACCCCTGCAGGAAAGTTTATGAATACATGATTGCTATTCAACATTTGACAGTAGAAAATTAAATGGAGAAATTGAAAAATCCCAGAAACATGGTCTTTCATGTTCAAAAATGTTGGACAGTATTTATTAGAAAATGAAAATTTGCCAGTGAATTTTAGAAAGTAAAATTAAATATAAATGCAAAGGGTGGCAGAACAGGCATCAGCATAGCAAAAGCAATTAATTTGGATAAATGACTCAAAGGGTACTGGCAAAAATGATCTTAATTGTTTTTAAGCACAAGTTATCATCAGGATAAATATCAAAATTAGATTTTAAAGTGGTTGGATTACTTTATGAGCCTCAAAACCACTTACAGGTAACCAGCTCAAGCAATAATTTTTTAATCAAACCTCATGATGCAGGAAGTAAACTGGTCATTCAGAGGTGAGAACGACATTTATGGGTTTGAGAAATTTCTCTTGGTCTCTGAAACTGACTGAGTGGGCGCCATCAAAAGCAAATTTTGAGCAGAAAGATTTATCACCCAATATGGAACATAGTTCTTATGCCACTAATTAATTATGAAAGCAAAGATCCTGTTTGATACAGTCCAAGTTTCTTAAATTAGTAGTTTCAGAAGTACCCGATGTAGGTTAATGGATTGAATATGGCTAAAACTCCCAAAAATGAATGAATTCTTTTTTATTTTAAAAAGAATAAAACAAAACAAAACAAAACAGATCAGAGCAAAACAATGCAAGTAACACAGTCTTATCACCACTTCCATATTTATTCAAAAGTATTTGCAGTGTACCCTCTAACTCTTACATTGCATTAAGCAATAGGATCTGTTGTGGTTTGAATTATGTTTCTCTGAAAACTTCATATGCTAAAGTCCTAACACCAGAACAGATGTAACTAGTTAATTAATTTAGCTTATGAAGTCATACTGGAGTAGGCTGGGCCTCTTAATCCAGTATCACTGATGTCCTTATAAAAGGGGGAAAATTGTACCCAGACACATACACAAACAGGAGATCACGTGAAAATGAATTCAGACATTTGGGTGATGCTCTGTACACTAAAGAAAACCAAACAGTTCCATTGAACTACCAGAAGCTAGGGAAAAAGCAAGAACAGAGTTATCTCAGGATACTTAGAAGGAATCAACCTTGCCAAAACCTTGATCTGTAACTTTTAACTACCAGAACTGTAAGCCAATACATTTCCTTTGCTTAAGCCACCCAATTTTTGATACTTTGTTGTCGTTGCCCAAAAAAAGCAAATATGCTGAGAAAACAAATACCAGATCAGTGCATGGAATTCTCCACCTTCTTGGTGCCTGTATTCAAGTGCTCAGCAGTAACCTGGCACATTTTTCTGTAGCAACTCAAACTCAAAGCACTCTGATTAGTTTCCTAAACAAAAAAAATATAGATTTTTAGCTGCAAGAATAAAGCAGAAATATGCTAATCTAATATCATCTCTTTTCTAGTCAAAAATATGATAGATCTGTGCTGGATTTTCTTGATTTACTCTTCTTGTTCTAAGTCCCACTCTTTCCTGAACCTTAGTTGCTATACTGAATGGACTGCATCTGTCAGGATCCAACCAATCCACAGCACTGGAAGGACAGCCAAGAGCAGATGAAAGTACATTAGCTTCCTGTAATGGCTACAGTTCTTGACAATGGCCAACTGCTTTCTACTTGATCATTAATTCGCCAGGTGCTTTCTTCCAGTGGGGTCTGACAGCATTGCTCTACATTCTTCCTCTTTGAGACTAAGCATGGTAACAGCTAGTTTCTGAAAACAGTTCCTTAGTAATTGCTAGCTCCTGCAGGTTTTAAACTTTCTTCTTCTTACTCTTACTCTGCCCTCATTTTTTAAATAACCCCATCATGAGACTCTCCATAATAATTTCTGCCAGTTTGTCAATAATTTCCTGCCAGAGCCATTATTGACACAAAACATTTTTCTGTGAATTTCCCTGAATTAGCCACTTTCTTATAACAAGGGTAAAATACCCAACACCTGTAATTTACAGGAGGACTATATTTTGCTTCACAGTTTCTTCCATGGTTGACCAGCTCCAGGGCAGAAAAATGACAGCAGAAGGGCATGACAGAGGATATTGTGCTCAACCCATTACACACAGGTAGCATAGAGCAAAGGATGGGACCCAGGACAAGAACAATTCTTTTAGGTCGCACTCCTAATAGTCCCCCTCTCAGACCCAGCCCTACCTTCTAACAGTACCTTCAGCTATGAACTCATGAGTGAATTATACTTTCAGAGGATAGCAGCCCATGATCCAATCACCTTCCAAACAAAAACACTGAGACTTTGAGGAGACATTTTTAGTGCCAAACCTTAACATTCTGACCATGACCCCCAGAAGACTCCTCCTGCACATTTTATTATGTAGAATACATTTAGTCTATCTCTAGGAATCACCAAAGTCTTAAGCTAAACAACATTGCTGAAAAGTCCAAGTTCAAAATTTCTTCTGAGACCCAAGGAAAACTTTTAGCTGTGAGTACCTATAAGATTAAAAAAGAAAGTTAAATGTTTCCAAACTATAATAGCACAGGTTAAGCATTCCCATTACAAAAGGGAGAAATGGGGACAAAAATGAATGAGTTCAAAACAAGACTAAAACCCAGAAGGGTAAACATTAAACCTTATGCATATCCAGCACCAAAGACAGGTTGTGGTGAGATGTGAACTCCAAAGAGCTCAGGTAACCTCACCCCTAAGGCATTACTGGTTGCAGCTTTCATTGGCTCTCTTCTAGCATGGTTCCACTCACTGCATGTGTCTTTTTTCAGCAAACATTCCATGTTCCTGGCATTTCTGGGGGCTCTACTGCACATTGAGTTTCACTCTCGCAACTTCATGGACTGCCTTTTCTGGAGTGAAATGCTTGACCTCCCATACTTTCTTCTGAAATCTGGATAGAAATCTCCATGACTCCATAACTCTTGTATTCTCTACACCTGTGAAAACAGCACCATGTAAATGATGATACAGTCTGCCATTAGCTCAAGCAGTAGTCAGGACAATTTAGATCATGACTGCAGAGGACTCCAAATTCCTTGATGGTTGAGTGTTGTAAAACAAATCCCAAGAGAGAAAATATCCCTAGGCATTCAATCTGGAGCAGGGATTCCCAAAGTCTTTCGTCTCAAGTGAAAGTTTCATAGTTTTCTACCCTTAAGATTGTGAAGAGTGGAGTAATTCTGGGTCCTGAGATACCTTCTTTTCATCTTTCCTAGTGTCCTGATGCAAAGATCTTGGATTTTATTTAATGCTAATCTTTTCTGCAATCATGTTCTCTATGGTTCCAACTTTGCAAGCACTTTCTTTCTGATGAAAGTGCAAATTTTTTTATTTAAGAGAAAAAAAGACATATATAAGAAAGACAAAAAGCAAGAGACAAACAAACTAGAGTAAATGCACAACAGTAACATTATAGGTTTACAAAACAGGATGATAGAAACTTGACAATGGTTGCAATATTGCATCTTGTTATCTTCAAAATGATTGTTTACATTAACAGATCTAGACGTGTAAAATTGATCTAACCATGAGTACTAACTGTTCTTCCTCAATAACTAATACATTCAGCAGTATGTTCGTTTTAGTCATCTTACATATACATATATACAGATTTATATCTTTTCTTTTTCCCTTCCCTCTTTCCCCCTTTTCCCTTCCCAATTACTTTTGCTCTTCGAGCTGTTTTTTACCCTTACATAGTATTTATTATAGATTTTGGATCATATATACTTTTTCAGTTTCTTACACGAGGGAGACAAGAAAGTGCAAATTTTTCACATTTTTTTTACTTCTCATTTTCACTGTAGATCTGGCTAAAAGATGTCAGCAGTATCCGTGTCACAGCTTAAATGTTGGACTGCCTTGAAATTGTCTCCACTGGATTATTTTGTCCACCACCCTTAACCTCAGTCTCCCACAGTCTTAGGATATGGGAAAAATAAAGATGAATTATCTGATAGGTTGCAACACTCATAACCCATGTTCAGCTGTCAGTAAAATTCTAGTTCCCAACAGAAAATACCTGAGTCTGGACTTTATGTGCACATTCTATCAGCATTCACTTCTTCTGAACTCCAACCACATTCTTTCATAAATTTCTGCTTACTCTGCTTATAGTATTCAAAGCCTTTTCTAGTCATTTTTTTCCAAAACTTTATAAACTCTTTCCACAAACTACTTCCAAAGGCTTCTAGAACTAATAGGTATAGTCACAGCAACAACACCACTTCTCTAGTATCAGTATCAGTCTTAATCACTTTGTAGTAGCTAGGACAAAATTCCTGACAGCCTCAAATTAAAGTTTCACTCCATGGCCTACAGTTTTAGTCCATGATCCCTTGGCTCCAGGCAGAAATAGCATGGCAGAGGAGCATGGTAGAGGAAGAGCTGCTCCACCTGTGGCAGCAGAAACACAGAGCAAAGGAAGGAGGCTGGGACAAGAGTGCACCACTCTAAGTCACACTCCCACTGAACACACACATAGAGAAATTAACTTAAAGCCTGGAAATTTCTGGCAGGCTCTGAAAGTTCTGAAAGCCTCCCTTTAGCTTTCTTCATGTAGCTGGAGTACAAAACTGACTTGAACAGGTGCAAAGCCTGATTTCAAGTGATATAGAAATGGGTGCGATGCCAATTGTTCTACATTTTCTCTAGATCTCATATGGTAACTCCAGAAACACTAGTTAGCAAGATTAACCTTAAAAATTGGGACAGGAAGACTTGGTCAGTGTATAGTCTTACTTTGAACATCTTGATGCAAAGATAAATGACCTGCTGTGAAATTTACATTAACCCATAGTAAGTAGATAACTGGTTAGTGACTCCCATGATATTGGAATGAACAAGATTGGAAGAAGAATAACAAGAAAATCTAGCTGATGTTTGTGAACAAATATCTCAGAATGGGTAGTGTAAGAATATTCTTGGACATGTAAATTCTCTCCAGTGAACTGATTGCTTTCATAAACCAATAACAAAATTACCTGCTTGTGGATGTAAATCAGCTTTTTTCCTTGGTCACTAGACTTCTTATTTAATGGGCCCATTTGTGAAATAATCACAGTGACAGGAATGAAGACTATGCATGAACGCAATTAGGTAGACTTCTCTTCACTGTTCTGACAAAATCTATTGCTGAATATCCAATGTTGTGCAGCAAAAGTGAATGTTGAAACCCTAATATTACCATTTCCTGTAGAATCAGCCTTTGCCAAGTGAAAATTCATTACTTTGGACTTACTTTGTCACAAAGGTGATAAAAAGGTTTGTCTGTTCTTGTGGGGATAGATGTATATTCCTGATACATACTTGCCTTTGTGTCTTACAAACCCAACTGATATTGTTCAGGAATTAGCAGAATGCCCTATCCATCATTTTAGTATCCTAAAAAAGATCACCCTTGCTGAGAGGAAGTATTTTACAATGAGAGAAATGCAGCAGTTGACTTCCTGCAAGGTGTTCCCTGGTCTTAATCATACTTTCCAGAAAACAAATGTTTGGCAAGGTGATGAACTGGCAGTCAAACATTCAGTAATACCACTAAGTGAAGGTACTTATGAGTTTGTGATGCTATTCTGCAAGAGCTTTTATAAATAGAATTTATGAACCTCTGAAACAAGGTATGTGTATTGAAATAGTCTCTCTTACTATTACACTAATAGTATCCTAGTAGTGGCATCAGTGTGCTTAAAAAGTGGGTACCCAAAGAATAACTGCTTCCACCAGTAAACATAGCTGTGATTCTATTAAAATAGAAGTGAACTGCCTTAGAACTCTCATTATGATGACCCAATAGACAATGAAAAGACTAAGTGTACTGTTTTGAGTATAATTCAATTATCAATAATCATTGCATTGTCTCCACTAGTAATGGCAATGTGAACTTTGAAATCTAGGCAATTCACTCTGCATTTTAGTAGACTTATTATATTATTGGCTGGCAATAGGAAATTGAGTTCATATAACTGAGAAAGAACCTCTAGGGACTTGAGTTATGCAGCAGTGAAAATTTGTGCCACTCTATGAGAAAAAAAAAAAGTAACCCATCCACTGTTCTGACCAAACATAAAAACAACATGAACCAGAGAATCGAAGAATAAAGGTATACTTTCAATAAGATTATAATTTGGGATTTAAAATCAGCTGTGGAGGTGGGTACTGTGATCAACCAAATTATAGAGTACTGCAATTTTTATTGTTTTCATTCACTTTTAATAGTTGGTACTTTATATAAAGGACACTAAAGCTCAACAGTACTACAAAGTACCTGATGAAATTCTACCTACATAAAAGTCTCTGCAAGAGATAAGGTGGTTCACTAGACATTGTACTTCCTCTGTGTTCTTCACATAAACGAAGAACAGAAGTGAAAGCTGATTGGGAAAGGTCTTACTGGCTATTAATCATTTGCTTTCAATCTTCTGAATCCACTATATCTTGATCTTTGACTAAGAACTATATCACTTTGAATAACTTTTTCTGGATTCTTGATAGGTGAAATCATTAAGAACTACCCAAGTAACAGAATTAAGATGGCAAAGCTATTGGGAACTTGTTTTCAGCATAACTCAGTTCCCACCATCTCAAGCTATCATATCGACAGTATCCATGTTTCTATCTGTGTGTCCATTACTATTACTGGAAATCTTATCTTCCCCATCTATAGATGGTCCTGATATTTCCACTCTCTACCTTTCCCCATAGGGTCTGGAGTAGTAATTGCTTTGTATTTTTGTAGAACTTGAATGTTTCAGTATCCCTTATGTGTCTCTGGGCTCTCCTTGTACATCTGTAATTAGTCCTGTTTTTTTTAACTTGTCAGTTAACCCTTCATGTGTGCCTTCTTTTTGCTGCTAATATACTAGTTGACAAAATTTATGGTTGATAAATGTCTTTTGTGTTTCTCTAATGCAAATTAAAATGTACTTATGTAGGGATAAAAATTATTTTTTCAAAGTTGTTACTACCAGATTCTGCTGTGAAATGTATTAAACCAGCAGTGTAACGATATAGCAAAAAGATTCTGAACATACACTCACTGAAAACATAGATTAAAGATGGTGGTATTCTGTATAATATGTTGTATAACTAAATACTGAATATTTGAAAAGTTCCTGAATTTGTGCTAAATGAATTTTATCAAGATTCTACCTGCAATATGCTTAAGTAGGACTATTTGGTAAAAATAACACAATTACAATGGTGTTGAAATCCAGCTTGTTGGAATAACAGTGAGTCTTGAAATTTATCTTTAAAATATATTAATTTTTTAGCAAGAAAACAAGCATTAGTTGTTTGACTGAATAATATATATTTAGTTCTCTGATTAGTATGCTGCTTTTAGGACATTGATAATGATCTATTATATAAAGCCTGAATCATTCTGTCAGACATCATTTCTTAAAAATCTACACAACTACTTAAAAAGACTCACCAAAATCCTGTGTGGTTGATTTGTCCTCTTGTGAAAAAAAGAAATCTTCAAAATACTATACAGAGTTAATGATGACACATATCAACTCTTATTGGCCATTGCCTTTACCAGACATTCAACATTTTTACTGAGAAACAAAATTTCATGATTCACATTTAACCTTCCCATTTTGTTGCTTGGGATCTAAACACAACACTGCTGAAACATTCCCTTTGAATGTAATAAGAAAATGCTCAATTTTCAGGCCAAAGGCAGTGTTAATAGCATCTCAGAAAAAAGATCAGTGCAGCTCAGCACACACTACAATAAAAAGGAGAAACAGGCTTCAGTAGATTTTACTGCAACTGAGAAGTCTCCTGTTTCTTCCAATGTTCTGAAAAAGCTACTGTAATGGACTTGTCAGCTTTAGCCAAGTTGTGTTTTCATGTCTCAGCAAAGACATGCTTCAAAGAAATTTGCCTTTGAAACCTTTGATAAAAGACTACTCAGAGCAAACTGAATCTATAATCAAATAACTGTATTTTCTTTTAAGAAAATGGAAAAGGAAAACACAACTCTTACTTGTAATACATTTTTAATACTATTTTGAATTTTACTTTTTTTCAGTAGAAATACTCCAATGCCTAACATGTCCTTAAAAATTAATCTCTATCTAAATAATATGTATCTTAAAATTGAATTTAAATGGAATAACATGAGAAAATTAAAGCCAGTCAGTATTTATCAAGGATTCTTTCTTAGTAAAAAAGCCCAGAATCAAAAATTCATAACAATTTCATCCCAGCATGTCCATAGTTAAGAATTACTCAGAATGCAAATTTTAGTTCTTTTATGGGCCATAGACCTCATCTCCAGAATCCATTCCCCATTCCTCAAACTAAATTATGCCCTACATTTATCTGTATGGCCATTATTCCTTAGTTTCTGCTTCAGTTTGGCTCAAATGGTACATGCATATATCTGCCATGTGCCTACATTTGGGTTAATATATGGTAGATGCTCTCAATAATGCTGAGAGCACAATAGTGCACTGACTGTGTGTATGCATAGATCCTAATGTTAAGTAAGTAACTCAGACACATCAGCTTAAGCATCGCATAGTTTCTCTTACATGAAAAACTCAATAGATGATAGAAATAGATATAGATGATATAGATATAGATATAGATGTACAAAGTATAAAATAAAGGATACTTAATAGGAAAAACGACAAGAAAAAAATTGTTATAGTCTAGTATTGTATTTAGAAGTGTAACTGAACTTAGTGCAATTGTTTTGCATGGTTTATGTTCATTGGTTTATTAGTCTGAAGACAGATACCGAGATAGAGATAGACATAGACATAGACATAGACATAGACATAGACATAGACATAGACATAGACACAGACATAGACATAGAGACAGAGAAAGATAGGTAGATTTCTCCTTGAAAAATAAAAGAGGAGTTGAGGGAGGGAGAAAAAGAAGGGAATTGAAATGTATTATGTTCATGTACCAATCCTCTGCAGTGAAAGTAATCGTTATACACTGCAAACATGTACTAATAAAAGGCAGAAAAAGAAAACCATTCTCACAAAAAATGAATAGATGAACAGATAACATTGTATAGACTGAATTTGAAATTAGTCTGTAATATACATGTTCACCTATAAAACCATGAAATCAAGGCAAAAAAATTCCTTTTATTTCTGAAACTTTTATTATTTCTAGAAAGCTATATAGAATTTGACAACAAATAGCTCATGTGACTCCAAAGAAGGAACAACTTTATCACCCAGTGGTTCTAAAATTATAGATTTTTACACTTGTTTTACTGAAGAACACTTAAACTCACAGATACTACAATTGATCAAATATGGACAAAATTATAAAATTTGGCGGGACTGCACGGACCCCAGGGAGAGAACGATATGCCTTCTGAGAACCCTCCATGTTGGGCCAAGAGGCAGCAACCAGAAGCAACCCCGCCTGCCTCCCTGGTGAGTTTGCGCGACTGCGCAAACTCCAGGAAGAGGAAGAGATGTGTGTCCCATAGGCCTACCAGGGCGCGGGCTATGAAACAAGGATCCTCCCGCCCCTGCAAGCAACCTGCTTGCTCAGAGTACCTGCTAAGTTCATAGCAACTAAGGTACATAAAGCAACTAAATGCTTGTATTGTTAGGTTATTTTGTAGGCTTGGTACGCACAGTCTGAGTATTTCTTGGGTAGATGACATTGTGCAGTGTGGCAAATATGTGGGATTATCCTCTGTCTTGTCTTTGAGCCCCAATATTGTTCTTATTGTTTTGCTTAATTTTGTTTAATTTT
>RJWM01027176.1:0-27162 GCA_004363535.1 Dasyprocta punctata | reverse complement strand
ATGTATCTTCATTTCACTGTTAAATTATTTCAACTGCAATTCATGAGGTGATAATATGAACATCATTTAAATGAAAATTTCCTAGCAGAAAGAAGTTTAACTTCCCCCTTTATAAAGAGAGCTCCTCCAACTTTGTTACTATTTCCCACAGGTCAGGCACATGGAGGAGTCGTACCTTCCACAGTGAGAAGACTGTAAAGGCCTCTGACACTGGTAGGCCAATGGTTGTCAGAAATGCTGCCTGGGAAACAATGCCAGTACTAAAGGGAGGAAGAATCTGGAAATGGCCAATAGCTTGCACAGGGAGAGGCAAGTGCTAAGTCAGATTTTTCTGTGAAATTTTACTTGATGCTCACTAGAAAAACTGGAAAGTAATTCCTTCCAAGCAAGACAATGAAACAAAGCAAGTAGCCCTTTTTAAAGGCACCCAAAGGTACTGTATTCCATAAGGGATATTGGTTCTTAATGTGGAACCTATCACTAATTTTGTCATAAATGTGCAAAAACAGGGGTCTGCTAGAGCCACAATTATTTAGAATATTACTATTGATAAATTTTTAATTTTAATTTTATGAGTTTTATTATATTAAACAAAGAATGAGGAAAACAGTATTGAATTTTTAATATTTATTGAGTGTTTCTATAAAAGCATCAAAGTTTTCAACATCGACTGTTTTTGGTGTAGGAAGTCTAAAAAAGAACACCACAAATAAATTCTTACATGAACATCAGTGAAAATACCAGTAGCACTTTACAAACAACTAATCTTTACTTCAATTATCACACCTAAGGTAGTCTGCACACGGGACAATAGCACATTTCATACCCACATTTCACTTACGTAACAGTACATGTGTTTTCATTTTGTGGCCTTTTCATAGGACATACTTGACATCTCAGTGGTCTTGGTGCTTTGTTATGAGGTTCTTAGTATATTTTACAGGGTGTAATTAGTGGGAACATAAAATATCAGTAAAACAAAAGTATAAAATTCTTAATATGAATTGTGTGTTTAGAATAGACATCAATATTTTCACATCATCTGTGTACCTGCTTACAAAACCTCCTAAATTATAACATCAGAAATAAATTCCTATATGAACTACAATGAAAATACCAATAGAACTCTACTACCAAAGTAAATGTTGCTTCAATTGTGACACCCAAGGCAGTCTTCACACATGACAACTGCGTACTTCATGCACATGTCTCACACTGCCAGCACATGTGCTTAGCTGTCCTTTCCCATGTGGCTGTCCTGTCATGTCTCTTCCTGTTTTGTTACGATCTTCCTACTATATTGTACAACATGCACTTAGCAGGGAAAAAATATATCAATAAAATAAAGTAGCCAATACATAATGAATACTTAGATTAGACATCAAACTTTTCATATCAGCTGTTCACTTGCTCACAAAAGCTGAAAGATAGCATCAAAAATAAACATCTATGCAAACTGCAATGTAAACACTAACAAAAATCTACCACAGAAATAAGCTTTGCTTCAACTGCCACACTGAAAGCATTCTTCAAACATGGCAACTACATGTTCCATAATAAGTATTTCTTACACTGATAGTACATATGTTTTATTTTTCTGTACTTTCTTGTAGGGCACAGTTGACATCTTTTTTTCTTGTTGTAGTAATAGTTCTTTGTGAGGCTGTGCCTGCCTGTTCGCCTGTCAGCTCACCAGTGTGCTCCACAATTTTTTTGCATAGTTCTCTGGGAAAAAGCATTTTGTTTTTCCTCTGCTGTAAATGATCAGATATGAGTTCCAGTCCCAATCCTCTAAGAAAATTCCCTGTGGTATTTTGCACTTGCTTTTTTCTTCGTAAACTTTCAAACTATTTATACCAAGCATGTTTAGGGTGAGTAAACCAACCATTGACCAATGCTTTGTGTTTCAAGTGACATCATAGTTGCTGAGTAACTCATCAATAACGTCTACTCCACCTTTGTTTTTGTTGTAGCAAGTTTCCATCTCAGCCTTGCATTTTGTTGAAGTTTCCCTATCAATATTTCCCTATTATCATCAAATGTTGACACCAACAGTACCAGTTTGTTTTTCTTTGCCATATGTGAGGCCAATGTTATACCTTCCAGAAATCCAAAGATTGTATTATATAATTCTCTGTTTTGAAATTGCAAAATTTCTTTTGGAGTTTCTGCTTTGTCGCTGTGTATAGTTCCTGTAATGGCCAACTTGTGCTCTGTTAGTAAATGTAACATCAGGAAACTGGTAAACCAATTGTGGACTGTCACATTCAGATTAGTTTGGGAGATGAGAGCAACAATTTTGTTCACAACATCATTTGTTTTATTACTGTACAAATAAGGACTTGATGACTGAGTTCCAGAATAAATGTCAGAATTGAAAGCATAGTAAATCTTTGACAGTTACAAGGGTATACATTTTTATGGCATATTTTGACCCATTGCTTTTCCTATAATCTTTTACACTTCTATGATTACCATACCCTGCTAAGTACAGCAAACCTATGAGTGCTTTCAATTCAGCTAGTATGATGTCATAATAAATACAGTATTGAATATGGATACTGGTGCACATGGAACATTTTACTTACATTTCAGCCTTTGTATATTTCACAGCATCTTATAGTATTTCCTCTGTTATAATTTCCAACATTGAATGGCAGTGCTGGCATTCTATCCAATATGTTTCACCTCTACCAAGACTCTCACTGTATTTTTGGACCTAGTTCGAGTATTGGATTGTTCCATTTTGTGGCGTGGCCATTTTACAACATTTTAACTAGTCAAATACGTACTCACATGTTTTCATCATCTGAATCAAGAAGGTCTGCATTCCCTGCATCTGCATCAGTTGATTTTTGCTCCATTTCACTGTTACAGGAACTTTAGCTCACATGGCCAATGTCAAAGTCATCATCATCATCATCATCTTCATCATCCATCCATACCACTTTTCTGTTATGAAAACTTGCATTTTACCATAGTGGAACATCTTCATTATCAATGCACATGTAATATGATAATTCACTTTGACCTCCAAAACTTGCATATCTGGTTTTTCATGTATCATGGTACTGAATTGAGATACTTCTTCCAGAAATAACAAAAGAAAACTTTTTAAAAAACAAATCCTGGAGTGATGCAGGTCTATTGGACCCTCCATGATGCTTGGGTAAACATACATCAAACCTGTTACATGGAGCATCATATCAGTGAAAATACTGGTTTGGCACATTTACACATGTGCATGTATCTTGCTTTTTGTCATACTAAGTGGGTACACACATAAAGTGAATCCTGTATCCCTCAGAAAAAGTATTGAGTTTCACAGCCAACTGCTATTAAAATTTTAGAGTGGAAAATTAAGGGATGAGACTGCTGAATGCAGTGTTATGTTCCAAAACTATTTTTACTCAAGTATAAACAATTTGATTTTTTTTCAACCTGGTGCCTGACAGAGCAGGCGCTTAAGGCACTGAGCCAAACTCCCGGCCCTAGTTTTTTGAGGCAGGGTCGCACTATGTAGCTCAGGCCGGCCTTGCGCTCGCGTTGTAGCCCAAGATGGCCTCGAACTCACAATGCTCCGCCTACCTCAGCCTCCCGAGTGCTGGGATTAAAGGCGTGCGCCACCACGCCCAGCTTAACAATTTGATTTTTATCAGAAGCTAACTGAGTTGAAAAGAAGGAAGACAGTGATCTTCAGCCCTTTCTAACCTTCTAATCTTCTTGTCTGACATAAATAGAGAAGAAAAGGTGGGAAACCATTGTGAAAGTCACGGTGTTGGGGCCAGCCGATGAGGGTATGAAGCTTCATTATAGTGTTACAGAATGTTTCCCCTCTCCCTCAGACCTTACCATCACATCATTTGGGACTCTGTATAATAACAGAAAATCACGTCTTCAAGGACCAGCCCTATTATGAAGGAGTTTCTAGGGAATCCAAAAAGACAACAGAGGAGCCATAAGCAAGAACTAGGGGAAACCTAACCTCTGGCACTTACAGCTGCAGAGACTAGTAAATATAGCCTAACTCCTAGCCAATTAAATGTAAATCCTTACAACCCAGGACCATTTATCCCAATTAACTTTGTCTGCCACATCATAGCTGACCTATAACAGAAATTTACACAGCATGCTGAAAAACAATTAACTTAGAATGAAGAGACAAAGCAAACATCAGACGCAGTCTCACATATGACAGAAATTTTGTGATTACCCGAATAAGAACTTACAATGGACAAGGCCATTATGGAAAAAGTGTACAACATACAGGAACACTTAAATCATGTAAATTAGAAACTCTTAAGGTAGAATCAAATTAAAGTGCTAGATATCATGAACAGTATAGAGAAAAATATAAAATCTAATACATACTCAAGAAGGTCAACATAATTTTTATTAAAATTATAAACCAAAAGTCTAAGGAATTTATCACTTTTCATAAGAGTTAAAAATTACCTGGAAACACCAAATTTTTATGAGGGTATTGGGAACTAAATATGCACTTTTATACATTATTTGTAGAAGTGAGTTCGTAAAATGAGGAAATTTGATGTTATCTATCAAAATACAAACATTTATTGTATGTATCTTTTAATGCAGTAATATATCTTTTCATAGTTTATCTTTTAATACACCTAAGAGATACAATTGATACATTAAAAGTATAACCATGATATCTTCAACTATTGAGGAAGACAGGTGTGCAGGACAATAAAAGTCACTAAATCTTCTATTCTTGCCCCAGAGAACCAGAAATGTGTGAAATTGTAGATACCATACCTCAAAGTTAAAATGTTCTACTAGTACATCAGGAAAACATCCTGTTGTGTACTGTCTTCAATATTTCTCATGTGATAGTTCTTCCACAAACCATGATCTACTAAAGTCACTGTATACAGAGCTGGGAAAAGGTATTCATACCAGTACAGGATAGCTGATTCCAGGAGACCTCTGCCTTTGACAGCTTCTCAGCCAAGCAAAACCACAAGATTTCTATTTGAAATAGTTTCTAGAAGCTAGAATTGTAAAAAGGAGAAATGCAGTTCAAGGTCATGAACTTTAACAAACTAAAATACTAAATAGAAACTGAGCACTAAGGAAGATGTGTAAAAATTAAAATAACAAAAACTGAACAAAGATGAAAAAAACTTTCCTACACAAATTGTTTTCCAAGTTCAGTGAGATGGAATGAAATATTGACTAGAAAGTAGTACCAGGAAAAACACTTAGGGAAGTTCAGGGCACTGTGGAAGTTAACACATGATGCCTCAGACATGCATGCGAAAATAAGAGCTACTAAGATTTCGAACTGTATTTAATAGCAATTTATTCCCACATTGTTACCACAAGGAAGTATCCTGTACTAAGAGAGCAAATATAGAGGTATATAAATAAGATGACTTTTAATATTTCATCCTGCAGTTGGCAGGAACTGGTTGTGGCTATAGGGAAGAAATTATCCACATATGTGCTGAAGTAAAAAATATTTACTTCCTTCTATAGTTTAACTATTTCTGAAACCAAATAGATACAAAAAATAGAAATTCAGTTTCTGCTGCTAGAATTTTGCAATGGACTGAATGATTGTGTTTCTCCAATATTCCAGTGTTGAAGTCCTAGCCTCAGTGTGATAGTGTTAGGAGGCGAAGGCTTTATGACATGATTAACTAGGACATAAGGGTGGAGTCCCCATAAATGGAATTTACGATCATATAAGAAGAAACCAAAGAGAATTTCTTGTCTTTCTCTGTTCTCTGTCAGTGAGCATACAACAAGATGACCAGGGTGAGGTGTTCAAGACTTCAGCCATGCTGGACCTCTGAGCTCCAGTAGAGGGAGAAATACATGCTGATTGATTCAGCCTCTCAGTTTATGGGGGTTCTGTTATATCACCCAGAACTCACCAACAAATAATTTTCTTAATTAACAGAAAACAGCTACTCAGACTGTATTACATTCCTGCAATGTTCCATATATCCTGGACAAAGATTCAGGAAAACAGCATTGGATGGAAAGAAATGGTTCAAAATGTAGACATACTATGAGTTACAAAATCTTTTAAATTTCCCTATATTAGATATCACATGGACTACCATGATACCTTTAAGGGAAGGGTTTACGCCAAAGGAAAAAAAATTAATTCTTATGTCCATAATAAGGCATTTTTAGATTATAGTAAGGCAGGTAGTTTCAATCTTTTTGGGGAAGGTTTTTTCAGATTTGATGGTCTTTGTGACAAATTGTGGTAGTGGAAATTACACTAAACTATTCCCTTGAGCTGAGCTCATAGACAATGAAGACCTACTTTACCTAGAGATTTGGTGGAGGATATATTATTTCACCTTCTCCTACTCTTGATAGCTATTTTAAAGAAAGATTGCTCAATTTTAATGTTCAACAGTCTGAAGAGAGTTCATGGTCAGGGAATAAAAATTTACTCAACAAAATTTAGCACCTTGAAATGATTTGGCCTTATGCCAACATGCACATCATTTAGACACAACTTATTAGAAAATTGTTTTACTATATTTTCATGGTCTAGTAAAATATAAAAGAACATAGCTCATGACTGGAAGAAAAGAGTTAAGCACTTTTCATAGTTTTTGTGAGATGGCACTTGCCTCTCTGATTTACCTGAGAAATTCATCATGAGTAACTGGAATTGTCACTTGATTTATGTCAATAAAAACCAAGGGAACTGTAATCATTTTGGAAGTATTATGTGGGAAGATAAAGCTGAAACTATAAATGGCTGCTTGTTCCCTAGTCATTCAATCTTTTTTTTTTTTTTTTTTTGCGGCACCGGGGATTGAACTCACAACTTTGCACTTGCCAGGGCAGGCGCTTAAGGCACTGAGCCAAACTCCCGGCCCTGGTTTTTTGAGGCAGGGTTGCACTATGTAGCTCAGGCCGACCTTGCGCTCGCGTTGTAGCCCAAGCCGGCCTCGAACTCACAACGCTCCGCCTACCTCAGCCTCCCGAGTGCTGGGATTAAAGGCGTGCGCCACCACGCCCGGCTAGTCATTCAATCTTTTGGCTTCTGGATTATGAAGTGAATAAGGGGAAGAGAATCTATGAAACAGAGCATTGTGGGTGTGGAGAGTCCGAGTCACACAGTAAAAATGAATTAGGCATCAGACTAAAACTTCCATTTCTAAAAGTAAAGATGTTTTAGTTAGGTAAACAAAATTTTGGAAAACACAATTATTTTACTGTTGTGTAAGATGATTTAGAGCTGAGACTAACCCATGAGATCATGGTTGCTTATGTAGCCTAGCAGTGATATTTTTCTTTACAAATCAATAAATGGATAATTATAAAAAATGAGACCCAGTCTCTCAGGGGAGCAAACACATCCCTAAGCTTGATATTCAGCCAGAACATATCAGAAAGTTCTGTCAGTGTTTACGGCTGCTTTCTTCTGACTAGCCTGGTGCCCACTCTAATGGATCGGGTTCTTTGCTCTGTCAGCTAGTTAGTATTTTAAATATTAATCTTGCACTGGACCATAAAACATACATTGGTTCAAGTTGGAGGAAGGTTAAAAACAACAAAAATTTAGAGTGCAATGCAAACCTAAATGAATTAGTGGCTTTCTACAGTAGGAGTGGTGTAGTTTTTTTTTTTTTTTTTTTTTTTTTTTTAATTTAAGAGAAAATGGACACGGAAAAGAGAAACAAAAAGCAAAAGAGACAAACAAACAACAACAGCAAATCCGATATGATAACATTATAGGTTTACAAAGTAAGATGGTTGGAATTTGACAGTAGTTGTAATATTGCGTATCATTACCTTCAAAGGAGTTGCTCAGATTAACAGATATAGACATGTAAAGTTGATCTAATCATATGAGTATTAACTGTTCTTTTTCAATAGCTAATGCATTTAGTAATATAGTCGTTTTAACTATCTTATGTACACCTATTTATAAATTTATGTCTTTTTCCTTTTCCCTTCCTTCTTTCCTCCTTTCCCCTTAGAATACCTCTTGTTGTCTTTAAAATAACTGCCCATATCATCAGGCCTAATATAATCAAACAAAATAGTTCAGAATAAAGCCAACAAAAAATAAAATAATGGTCACAGAAAAGAGAAACAAAAAGCTAAAGGGACCAACAAACAACAACAATGAATCCGATACTGTAACATTCTAGGTTTACAAAATGAGATGATTGGAGTTTGACAGTGGTTGTAACATTGTATATCATTACCTACAAAGGGGTTGCTCAGATCGACAGATATAGACATGTAAAATTGATCTAATCATATGAGTATCAACCGTTCTCTCTCAGTAGTTAATGCATTTAGTAGTATAGTCATTTTGACCATCTTATGTAAACCCACCTATAAATCTATGTCTTTTTCCTTTTCCCTTCCTTCTTTCCTCCTTTCCCCTTGTAATACCTCTTGTTATCTTCAAAATAACTGCCTATACCATTGAGCCTAATATAATCAAACAAAAAAGTACAGAATAAAACCAATAAAAGATAAAACAATGGAAGCAATACATAGTAATACAATGTTGATTTCTACAATGACTCATATTACACAGGATGATAATATGCAGCTTGAGGTAATAGATGTGTAATTCAAAACTGTTGGATGGCTTGGCATTAAAAGGCCAAATTTCTTTAGACTTTGGTATCGAAGTACTTTATCTCTTCTGCATTTCAGAGTAGTCTGGGTACTTCTAAAAATACATCGATACACAAGTGCCACTTCAGATCAATTTGAAAAACCGTTTCTGGGCATGGAGTTCTGTGACAGGTAATTTTAAAGTCCTTTCATGTCATCCTAATAATTTCTAAATTTTGAAACAAGTCTAAACATGGGTTTAAAATTCTGTCTGAAATAGAAGTGCTGTCGTTAGTCAGTGTTACATGACTCTGTAAAATTAATATGAAGTTCCAATTCCCAGAAATTTGAATGTGTCTGTGTTTGGAAACAAAGGCAGTGTATATGTAACTAGTTAAGAGGAGACCAGACAAAGTGGTGTCAGTAATAACTTGTGTCATTATAAGCAGGGATAATTCAGATACAGATATGCACATAGCAAAATGAAAGCACAGTTTGGGATAAGGCAACAGAACCTAAGCAACGGCATACATTGCCAGAACACTATTCAAAGGCAGGAGAGAGGCAAGGGATGTGTTTCTCCTTCACTCTGCATATTGAGGATTATGAAACAATACATTTTTATCTTTTTTTTTTGTACAAGGAATTGAACTCAGGACCTTGTGCTGTTCAGGAAGGCGCTGTGCGGCTGAGCTATATCCCTGGCCTATATTTCTATAGTTTAAGCCACTCAGTTTGTGGTATTTGGTTACCTCAACCCCAGAAAACTAATATTGGGAGGGATGAAATTTCTACATTTTAAAGACATTCTATGTCATCTTTTTCTTTTCCAAATGGGCAGTGGTATGATGATGGTGGGGTTGGATCTATTAACAACTTTTTTTCCAGCTCATCTCTGCTTTTTCACAGAGAACTGAAATAGTTTGTTATCTTTGTTAGCTTTACTTTCAGCTGAACAACTATATTTTCTTCACTAGAATATCATCTGTTCACATCAGAGTAGTACACAAAATCCATGGCTATCAGAAGTGATGATCTACATATGCCTTCCTTCTCTGTTTAATTAACTTCAGTGGGAGAAATAAATAAACAAACAATGTGTTTCTCTGGCTTAAGTTTCTCATGAAGATTGATTGAAGACACTTGCAGCACAAGTCCAGAGATTTGTCAGGCGTGCCTCATTTCAATTTCTGCATGAACTACAGGATTTGTACACTTAAAATTTTTTCCTCACTTTTTTGAACATCCAGGTTACTTATTTTTTCATGTCACTTAACTTTACATAGTACTAGAATTCTAGATACAGCTTTTATAATACAGAAGTTTTCAATTAATGTGAACATCAGAAACTGAGGTACAGATAAGATGAAAACAATGAAATCAGTGATGGCCGTGGCTGCTAACATGAAAGCAACATAAAAGAGACATGATACAAGATCCTTCTGAGAGGCACACAGAAGATTTAACAAGGGAAGCAAGGAAGAAAGAGAAAATATTGCACGTCAAATGTGAATATAATGGTACAATTAAGCTGAAATATATAAGCCTCATAAAAGCAAATGTCATAAAGGGAAAGAATTGATTCCACAAGTTGCTACTGAAAATGTTTAATGGGAATTCGTATAAAAATAGGTCATTGGTGGAAATCTCGTGAGATTTCTAAATTACAAGCAAACAAAAAGAGCAAAATATAAAGGGAAGTGAGGATATAAAATAAAATGAAACACTGATTGAAGAATCCTTCACTAAAGGAAACTTGATTTAAATCATAATGCTGTATGTTTCCAAATAAACACATTTTCTTACCAAGTCAAACTATAATGATCTAAAAATATATTTGTGATACTGCAAATTCTTGAGTTTACACAGCATAGATGGCACTCTGTGGGTATTGTTACTTTGGCGTTGTTACTAGTCCAATAGAAGAAAAAGTGTTGTTGTTTTTTTTTTTTTACCAGCATTTGAAACTGAAATTTTCATGTTTTCCGTGCCCTTCATTAAAATTCCCTTCTCACTAAAATTTCTACATTTTTGGCCTATAGCTATATATGTAAGCTCGATAGAAAATGTCTTCTTTATTTTAGGATGTATGAATTATTTATACATTTCACCATATGTTTCTGTTCTGTCCATATCTTAGAGTGATACAGGGTTTGAATTACCAGCTCCCTTCAAATTAAGTTCTGTCATTTGGTTTGATTTTAACAATGAAACATAAATGATTGTGACCACACAGAGGTGGGAGAGTCAAAAGCCATAAACAAGTTTACCACATCTTACTTTTTGGCCTTGGTAATCATAGAAGAATGTACCAAGATGGGAATGCCTTCAGCCTGACCACAAGCAGCAGAGAACCCCAACCCTGCCTACCTAGAGACTCACAGTAGACAGGCTGCATGATTAAAACCACAAGTATGTGCTTTTCTAAGACACTGGAATTCAAAGTTTGTTACTTCAGCAAAACACATATATAAGGAGTGATTGAAACTTTCCATTTCATCATCTTAAAATGCATGAAAACCCAATAATATGCAAATCAAAACAACACTGGGTTTGCACCTTCATCCAGTAAGAATGACTACTAACAAGGACTCAAAAAACAATGAATGCTGGCAAGATTGTGGGGGAAAAAGTCCTCTTCTGTTTTGTTGGTAAGCATGTGAATTTTTACAATTACTGTGAAAATTGATATAAAGATTTTTCCAAAAAATTGAAATTGCATTTGACCAAGCTGTACTTCTTCTGAATACCTTCCCAAAAGTGCTAAAGTCATTTCATTGTAGTGACGCAAGCATATTCGTGTTCATAGCAGTATGGTTCACAATTGTTAATACACCCACCAACAAATCAATAGATAAAAAATGTGGTATATGGAGTATGACATAAAGAAGGACAAATTTGTGTCATTTGTGGGAAAATAGATAAATCTTGAAATCATAATACCAAATGAAATAAATCAGACACAGAAGGGTAAATATTGCATGGTTCCTCTAAAATGAGAGAGATAAAAAATAAATAATTTAAAGAGCAAAATAAAAGAACCATGTTAAGATACAGGAAGGAAATTCTGTTGAGATGAGAAAAGGACCAGGGAAAGGAAGGAGAATGAAGATCGAAGATTAGTAAAAATCATCAAAATGCTACATGTGCATGTGTCCGTCCTCAAAGCTGAATGCTGTCACTATGTACCACAACATTTACTAATAAGAATTTTTAAGAACAATATATACTTACAGCCTTATAAATTTGATTGAAAGTATCCATTTCTTCAAGAAAGCAATCAATAATGATTTATTTCTGAATATCTCACCAGAAGAAAAGCAAAAGCAAATAAACAAAAAAATCTAAAAATTTGAAATAGCACTTTACCGATCTGTGTGAATTTTTCTGCCATCTCTAGAAGTGTGCTATGTATTCTTAGACAAAATAAAAGTCAATGGATTTTAGAGAGTTTTGCAATATTCAAAGGAAAACAAATAATTTAAATTTTGGTTTGCCCAAATTTATAGTATCTGTCCTTCCCCAATAAAGATGACCTATTTTGGGGAATAAACTCTGGGTCGGGGTTTCAACCCTGAAAATAGATTCATAGAATCATCACATTTGAATAACCTTGTAGAACAAAATACTAAGAGGCAGTCTAATATGTTACAAGTGTGTTTATTTATGTCTTCCCATCATTGCAAGAGTCTTGAGTTGAACATGTGTACTTGACATAAAATAAATTTGCTCAACCACGAAAACCTGTACAATGGCATGTCGAGAAAACTGTTACACATTCAAACTCATTGAAAAGTATTCTTTTTCTAAATCACAGCAAAAAATTGCAAAAGGATAGTTCACTTATGACTTGACACAACTACTTGATCAGACTGCAAATAAGCAATATGATAATGAAAAAAGTTTTATGACTACTAAAATACACGAGGAAATTTTAGTGTTACGCAATATAAATATTTCTTTTTTTTTTCTTGTCTTTCTTTCTTTTTTTTTATTTGTGGCACCAGGAATTGAACTCACAACCTCACACCTGCCAGGGCAGGTGCTTAAGCCGCTGAGCTAAACTCCCAGCCCTAGTTTTTTTGAGGCAGGGTCACACTATGTAGCTCAGACTGGCCTTGCGCTCGCGTTGTATCCCAAGCTGGCCTCGAACTCACAACGCTCCTCCTACCTCAGCCTCTCGAGTACTGGGATTAAAGGCGTGTGCCACCACGCCCTAGTTTATGCAGTATAAATATATCCCAAAGTGACATTATCTGTGAATGTATGTCAAAATGATTTCATCTTTTATTTATAGATTTTAGATTGTATTAGTTATGTAAAGAATACTTTGATTATTTATATCCAATTCATCTCTTCTGTTTGATCATATTTACTTAATTTGTTCCTAAACAGTGAGGGTCTTGGATAAATAGGGATGTTTATTAAACTTTTATGCTAAAACTCTAAAATGATTGAGGCAGTTCCACATCAGGTTTGCACTGCCACTACTATCAGTGTGTTCTGTCCTCTGGACTATATCATTTTAGTTTCTTCCCATGATATTCAGTTTATACAAAAAATAGGGAACAAAATATTTTAAAATCTAGTTTTTATTTCTAAGTTCGTAAGTGTTAAAATACAACATTAGCAGATTGAAAATCCTGTTTAAGCAAGAGCACTCTTGAGAAATTTATCACAAACTGTATGAGTTCAACCTTTTAAGATTTGTATCTTGTGAGTACTTGGCATCTATATTCTCTTATCTTAGCTATTTAGAGAGGGAATCACATAGCAACATTTTATATTTCATAAACTAAGTGAAAATACAAGAATAGTTTCTCATAATGGAGATGTTTTAGGAGCTAAGGATGATTATATGACTCATCAGCTTCAAATAATTTAGCCACTGGAGACAAAAGGTAATAACACTTGACAAAAGCACAAGTTGAAATAAGTATTTCATGAGAATATTCTCAAAAACTTCCCTCAGAGCACGAGCAAAATTGTGACAGTTTTATAGTATGCATTTCTACATAGTGTCTTGTGGAAAACTAAAATCATCAAGGTAATAGTCTCAGGAAAAAAAAATGTTTGTGTAAGATAGATTGTAGACTAGTTGATAACTGAATTAGCTTTTGGGTAGAAAAAAATACTTCCATTGTGACCTCCAAAACCAAATGAAGTAGAATAAATTATATCTTTCAAAGAAATTTGATTCTTCTGGTATGGTAAGTGTTATCAAATTTGAGTAATCACTTTGTGAAAAAGGATTAATTATTCCAGGAGAGTAAAATACTATATAAGGTATTTGATTTTAAATAATAGCCTAATAATTAGGATACTATCAAGGGAAAAGTAAATTTATTGTCATCCAATGATAACCTCAAAATCTACAATAACATTTCAAGGTGAAGATTTTCTTCTTAAGAACTGGCAGTTTTGCAAACGATGATACACAATAAAAGCAGTTAAATTTTTCTAATTTACTTCTTGTTTTTATGAGTACGTGATTAATCCATTGCCCAAATGTCATCCACTGTTTCTCAGTCTCACAGCATCCTACTGTGGATGGAGGATGGTTTATGGAGTGAAGTGATACAAAGAGTTGAGTAAATGATGAGTCTGGAAGGAGTAACATGCATGCACATTTGAAGGGGAAATAGTAAGAGACCATTTTATTGCCAGTTCTTAACGATGCTGGAGAAAATCTTGGCAGAAGAGTTTTAGACAAAAGGATGAACACTTATTCAATTATTTAAATTATAAATCTGCTTATTTTATGTGGATTTGGGGAAGTCTGTTTTTTTCTTTGTTCACACTTTCTTCTCTCCCACTCGATAGAACACAAAGTTAAACACAAACATATGTAATGTTGTAATTTGCAAAGATTTTGAAGTCTACGTAGCACCTAGTTTCCTGTAGCCAAAATAATCCTTAGAATACAGAAGTGTAACTACTGGACCATTCAGGTACTACTTTGAGGACCAATAATCTGTAGTTTTGTAGACTATTTTATGGAAATTGAATGTTAAATCCAACTTCCATAGAATGGATTGAATTGTAGTATTGATGAGCATGCTTGCTAAGGGACCCCCTAAGTTTACTTATGAAGTATAAAACATTTCTATTTAGCTAGTTTCTATTTGACTGGAAAACATTCATTTCTGATAATGATAATGTGTTAGAAAACTTGAAATTTAGTGAGATAATCTAAATATGTTCTTAGTTAAAAAACAAATAGCACTTTTAGTACACTATACTAGGTTGTTATGTTTAAGTAGAATATTCTTCCAAAAGATATACAAATGTCAAGGTGTATATTCCTACCTATACAACTCATTAACAGGAGTCACTCTGATAAATTGTTGGATATAAATCTAATCTTCAAAAATTTCAATTGTGATAATAAAATGGCCTATTATAAAACCATGAAGGAAAGACAAGTACAATAATATTCCTTGATTCTTTCAGAAAGTGGAAAAATATTTCAGCAATTGTGCAGCAATTTTACATTACATGTCAACCAAACATGAAATTTTGGGTAATATGAAGAAAAATTTGGGTTCCAGGAGTCCACATATGGTATATTTGTTGATTGTGAAGTTTAGTACTATAAAGTCGTGTAAATACGTTGAGTTTAAAATGTACCATGAAATACTTACACATGTATACAAGCTGTCATTTAATCATACAAATTTATCACTTGAAAGAAATTTATCTTCGTATGGTGTGAATCATAGACTTTTTCTCTTTAATCAAGTCTAGTCTTACTAATACCAGTTCCCCTTTAAGATTAAGCAATAAAATTATGTTGTCACTCAGTAAAGCAAACTATGATTTTTACAATCTCTAGGACAATAGTTTTATATTTTTTAGCAGATGCAACTAATGTTACTTCAAATATTTATTACTTGCGTGCAGACAGTGTCACAAACAAAAGCAGAGGAACAGAAAGAATATACTGCTATTTTATTTATAAAGTTGAGGATATATCCATTATTTAAAGGTATTAGTGTACATTTGGTCAAAATATACTTATGATTTTGAAAAAAAGGTGCTACATGAATTTTTATCAAAATAGATTCATGAAATTCATTTAATTTCTCCAATGACAAGAAGCAATTTATTGTAATGAATAAGTAATATTTTGATATGGATTTTAATATTTCATAAAATTTTCAGTTCATTTGTTAAATATGCTCAATATACAAACATTTTGTATCATTTTTGGATTTAAGTGTGCTCTCTTTTCAATTAGTTTGTTTTTCTTTGTATTATTAACATGCCCAATCTACTTTCCTAATCCTCACTTTTACTTCCCACATCATATTCAAATATATTTCTATATACTTTTTCACTTAAATATTAGTCCAAATGGGTCAGATTTAAAACCAGTAGCAAAAACATCTAAATCAATGCCAGAATGTTTTACTTTTAAAGATTTGTGTTTGTCTATGTGGGATGCTTGCTGCCTTCAGTCGAAGCAACAAACTTCAGGAAATAAGGATTATAATTTTGCATTTTAAGGTTATAGATGAAGTTGATGTCTTGGCCACCTCCTTTGTCATTGAGACACAACATCCAATACCCATGATTTCAATGAGAGTTTTATTTGGCTCACAGTTTCTGAAGTTTCAGTCCATGGTCAGCTGGCTTTGGGGCAGAAATGGCATGACAGGAGAGTCTGGTGGAGCAAAGCTGTTTAGCTCATGGCAGTTGGAAGTGGAGTGTGAAGGATGGAGCCAGGGAGGGTATACACTTTACCAGGTCACACCCCCAGTGACCGGCCTCTTCTGATGAGGCCCCACCTCCGAACAGCACACTCAGTCATAGTGCTCCTATCATCTTCTAAAAGACTCACATTTGAATATGTGACGCTTTGGGGCGACACTGCAAAGCTAAACCATGATGGTTGATGATCAATTGGGGTGAGATACGAATTTGGAGAATCCTTGAGAAATGCATAAAAGTTTCAAACATTTTAGTAGGTATTTTAACTGCTCTTTTTAGAGTGTCTGTTGTATGCCAAGAAATTTATGATGTGCTTTATAGAAACACTGAAGTAATATGAACTCGGTGTGGGAGATTAGATATTTGTATGGGTAAGGAGAATTTGCTAAAACTATAAAGGCAGAGTCAATATTTGATTTGTGAATTGTCAGTTTCAAATCCTGTACACTTAACAAATATTGACCCTGCCTAAACACTTTAATACTTAATATGTGTAACATGGGTAACAGTCCCAAAGTCCACAGCTTTTGGCAATAATAAGCTGATTCAACCCCAACATTCTGAAATGGTAGTGGCCTACATTCATGCATTTTTTGGCAAATGTCTTTTGAATCTTGTGACTATCATTTATACCCTCACCCCAGTTTCTTTCCTTTCCAACTTCATTGTGACATAACTGACAAATATAAATAGTATATATTTGAAGTCTACATTTTAAAGCATGTGATTTTATGTATGTTTACAGTTTGAAATTAAAACAATAATCAAGTTAATTAACATATCCGTCATTACGCAGAGTTCCCCTTGTCATGTGGCATTTATGGTGGATTTGGGAATGCTTGTGTTACCATGTTGAAAAGGCAAGGCTTGAACACAGAGGCGGTTTACGTGGGCTCCAGGGGCTGGCATCTGGCAGTGTTCTGAGGAATGACGATATTCTAGATACTGTGGGAAATTCCTGCATTAACTATTTTAATATTGAAAGCAACGTTATGTATGTAGTAGTGACTAATATACTGGCTTTATGCTACAGTTGAGGAAACTGAAACAGAAGAAGAAATTAGCTTTCTATATGATCGCATAATAAATGGTTAAACAAGATTTGAATACAGACATCATGGGTGCTCTTAACTAAGATTGTGCCATTTCTGACCACCTTACTATGCTAGAGAAGTTCACCTAGAGAATGTTTCAAGCTGCTTCTGAGCTTCTCCTATGCTTTTTGGGTTTTGCTTTCTTTTCTGATGCTTGTTTTTGCTTTTGTTTTTGTGAATTTGTGTCCCAAAACTCCTTTTTCTTTTCATATATATTGACTATGGAAGATACAGGTATAAATATTCATATTCATTCCAATTTTTAACTAGAAATGTAATTTTTCACTGAAAACATCATAGGAAGGAAATATGAATAACAGGATATAAGAATTTAAAATAAAGAATTAAGACTTGAAGAAAACAAGAAGCACAATTTACCTAACTTCTTTGATAATAAATAAAAACTTTTAACCTAGCATGTCCTCTTATTCTTATACTACATGTTGAGAATTTTGAGTAATTCTGAATAGATACATAATATTAAAAGAAAACTGTCCAAACGAGAAGAACAACAATTAACTAGGCAAATCTGTAAACAATTGTGCAGGTTGCATTTTTAAAACATACCATAGAATTTTGCTCTATCTTTGTACTATATTTCCTCAGGTAGAAAATTACTAAATAATAATGCTGACAGCTATTCCACAAAGTAAATAGAGTGGTGCAGGAGATAAACTGGTGCTACGTTGGTGTATGAAAAATATAATTAAAGCAATGGCTCATGAAAAATCAATTGCTATTAAATTAAGGTATAAAAAACAAATAAGGCCATTACTTTCTAATATCCCCTTTTAAAGCTTTATGGAAAAATAACTGAAATATAAAAACTATGCATATAATACATAAAATGTGATGAGTTTAAACATATGCACATAATATGATTATATCGCTAGTGCTAAGGTAATAGACACCTTCAGATTTTACATATAGCACCGCTTTTTTTTTTGTTCTTTTGTGGTAACAATGATTAACATGACATACCCTCTTATAAAAGTTTATTTGCATAACATATTGTTAACTATAGGCACTATGTTGCACAACAGAATCCAAAACATATTCGTTTCATAAGTAAACCATATATTCACTGAGCGACATTCAATTTCCTCCTGCCTATTTGCTGACAATCACCATTGTAAATTCTGCTTTATGAGTCTATTTTAGATGTCTCATGCAGTAATTGTCCTTCTGTGATTGACAGGTTTCATTAGCATTGTATCTTCTGCATTCATTGATAGTGTCACAAGGTAGAATGTCCTATTTTAAGGCTGAATTATACTCAATTGTACATACAAAGTGTTTTCTATTTTAATTTTATGGTTAATTGGCATATAATAAGGGCACAAATTCACATGATACAATGTGATGTTGTGATACATGTAAACATTGTGTTGTGTTTAAATCAGGGTAATTAGCATATTATCACCTCAAACAATTATCATTTTTTGTGATGAAACATTCAAACTCCTCTGAGCTATTTTGAAATATATAGCACATTGTTATTTACTATAGCAACTATATCATGTGATAGAATACCTGAATTTGTTCCTTCTCACTGTAAATCTGTACTATTCATAGTCTTGTTCTCCTTATCATTCCCTCCTACGTTCAACAACCTCTTGTAACTATTTGTCTACTCTTTCTAATTATATAAAATGAACCTCGTTTTAGATTCCACATGTGAGTGAAATCACAGTTTCTGTGCCTGAGTTACTTCATATAATGTCCTCTAGGTTTGTCCTTGTAGTAGCAAATGACAGAATTTTATCTTTCTTTTCAATGACTGAATAGTATTTCATTGTGATAGGAAAAAAGTTCACAGAATGATGAGACACACTCTAGGAAGAAAATATTTACAAACTGCCCATCTGCTTAGAGTTTTATGTTCAGATCACATAAGGGACTCAAAAGCAAATGACAGAATTTTATCTTTCTTTTCAATGACTGAATAGTATTTCATTGTGATAGGAAAAAAGTTCACAGAATGATGAGACACACTCTAGGAAGAAAATATTTACAAACTGCCCATCTGCTTAGAGTTTTATGTTCAGATCACATAAGGGACTCAAAAACTCAGCAACAAAAAAGTAATCTAACTAAAAAATGAGCAAAAGACCTGAATAAACATTTATCAAAGGAAGACATAAAAATACTCATAATGTATATGAAAAATGTTCATTCTCACTATTGTGCATCAAAACAAGAAATGTAAATCAAAACTGAAATGAGATGTCACCTTCTTAGAATAGACATTATTAGAAAGGAAAACCAGAGATAATTAGTGGTAGTGAGTATGTTGTGAGGGTGGAGAGAAGGGGACATTCACACCTCATTTGCAGGCATGTAAATTAGTGTACTCATTATGGAAAACAGCATGCAGTTTCCTCAAAAATTGAACCTACACCTGCATTTGATCCATTAATTCCACTACTAGCTATAAATCTAAAGCAAATGAAGTCATTATGGAAAATCTGCCCTCCTATAGAGTGTCATCCCACCACAGTGCTCTAATGAACATGAATGGGCACATACCTCTTCAGGTTGTGATTTCACTTCTTTTGGATATGTGCTCTAGGAGTGGGATTGCTGGATCATGTATTAGACCTATTTCAAACCTTTAGAGAACTTCTGTAATGTTGTCCATAGTGTTTACATGGTTTTGCTTTCCCTTTCCATCAAGAGTACACACAGATTTCAATTTTTTTTTTCCAGCACTGGAGATTGAACTCAAAACTTCATGCCTGCCAGACAGGTGCTTAAGCCGCTGAGCCAAACTCCCAGCCCTAGTTTTTTGAGGCAGGGTTGCACTATGTAGCTCAGGCCAGGCTTGCACTCGCATTATAGCCCAAGCTGGCCTCAAACTCACAATGCTCCTCCTACCTCAGCCTTCCAAGTGCTGGGATTAAAGGCGTGCGCCACCACGCCCGGCTACAGATTTCAATTTATTCTTTCTTGTTAACACTTGTTATCTTTTGCTTTTCTTCACAATAGTTTTCCTTGTTATAAGGTGGAAACTCATGGTGGTTTATCTTTCCATGATCTTGATGAATAGTGATATTCATGTCTTTGTTGGTCATTTTTTTTTTAAGAAATGTGCTCCCTAGTCTTTTGACCATTTTTAAATTAGGTTAGTTATTCTTTATTATAAAGTGTTACAATTTTCTTATATATTGTAGCAATTAAACCATTATCTGATGTATGTTTGACTTATTTTTCTCTAGTTCCATGGATTGCCTATTTACATTGTGGATATTTTTCCTTGGGGTTGAAGAAGATTTTAGTTTGATGCAGTCTCAGTTGTCTATTCTTGATTTTGTTGGCTGTGATTTTGGTGTCATATCCATCACATCACTTCTAAGACCAATATTACAAACTTTTCTCCTGTATTTTCTTGTAGTAGTTATACAGATTTTGGTGACATTGAATTTTTCCTGTGTTCAAGGTTTTTTGTTTAGCAAGTGTAAAATGAAGCCCAATTTCTTTCTTTTGCATATGAACTTTCCAAATATTATTTGTTGAAAAGATTGTCATTTCCCCATTGAGTATTCTAGTGGCCCTGTTAATGATTATTTCACTGTATATGGATTGTCTGATTTCTGAGCTTTCTATTCTGTCCCCTAATCCTTTTCTTGCAGGGTCTTTGTATTTATTCCAGTATAATATGGTTTGGATCTGGATGTCTCTCCAAATCCTCATATATTCAGAGGTGTGGCATTGGGATCCATTCCCTGATGAGTTCAAAGCTAAATAAGCTGTTAGGTGGTGAAGTCTGGTAGGTGGGAAGAGGCAGGTTACTGGGGCCCTGACCTGGAAGGAAAGGTGTGTCTCTCACTCTGGCAGTTTCTTTTTCTCTCTGCTTCCTGGCTGCTATGAGTCAAGCAGCTTTCCTCCTGGACAGGACGCTTTTCCTTGGAGCAAACCAACTAACTAGGGAGTGAAACTTCTGACACCGTCAGCCAAAATGAGATTGTTCTCTTTTAACTTGTGGGTGTCAAGCATTATGTCTCAGCAGTAAGAAATCCACTGTGACATTTTATCATACTGCTTTAATTACTATGGTGTATTTTAGCATATTTTAAATCAGGAACTATGATACCTTCAGCTGTGTTCTTTTCTTACAAGATTTCTTTGTGTCTTCCATGGTTTTAATACAAATTTTAGAAGTTTTTTTTTCCTCTACATTTGTGACAAATCCCATTGAGATACTGTCTTAGTTACTTTTCGCTCATTGCCGAGACAAAATACCTGACGCCCAAAATTAGGAAAGGAAAGGTTTATTCTTACAGTTTCTCAGGAGTTTCAGTCCTACTTAGTTGGCTCCAAGTCAGCATGGCATGGAGGGGCTGCCATTCACGGCAGCTGCAAGCCACAAGCGCTGGTGAGAGAGAGAGAAAAGGTGGAAGTGCGGAAGCACAACAGGAAGACCCGCCTTCCCTTACACTGTATCTCAGCTCCACCCCTGGGCGGGTACAGCGCTCACATTACTAATCCCAGCACTAGACAACAAACTGAACACAAGCACTAGATTCAGCCCCATCAAAAGTATGAGGACTTGGGGGTACATAGCATACCACCCAATACAGATACTGATAGGGATTTTATTTAGTCTGTAGACAGATTTAGGTAGTACAGACATTTTGATAATATTAAGTCTTGAAATCCAGAAACATGGGATGCCCTGTAACTTATTTATATCTTATTTAATTTCTTTTAATCAATACTGTGTGGTTCATATGTCTTTCACCTCCTGAAATAACTTTGTTTATAATGATTTTATTCCTTTCGATGTTGTTATAAATGAGGCTTTTTCTTAATTTACTTCTCAGATAGTGTTCTATAAGTGTATAGAAGCACACCTGATTTCTTTGCTTTTGTTCTTGCAGTTTTACTAAATTCATTTTCTTACATATGGTGATACGAGACTACATCACCAATAAGAAGACATTTTACTTGTTAATTTTCAGTTTCTATGCCTATTATTTATATTTTTCTTGGTAATTGCTCTGGTTTGAACTTATAGTAGCTAGTAGAATACAAGTTGTGAGAGTTAGTGACCTTGTCTTGTCTATGGTCTTAGAACAAGCTGTCGAGTTTTCACTGTTCCATGTGATTTTATGTATTTATTTTTTGGTGCTGGGAATCGAACTCATGACCTTGTGCTTGCCAGGCAGGTGCTTATGCCACTGAGCTAAATCCCTGGACCCTGCATGTGATGTTAGTTGTGGGTTGATTATATATGACATAAATTGACATAAATATTTTGCATAATTCGTTCTCTGCGAATTTTATTCTGAAAGGATCCTGAATTTTGTCATATATAATTCTATGTCTATAACCATATGTTCTTTAATTCTTGCTTTTTAACATGGTATATTGCATTATTCAATTTGTGTTTTTGAACCACCTTTTTTTCCCAGGGATAAATCTCTCTTGGTATCGATTTATGATACTTCTAATGTACTACTGAAATTGGTTTGCTAGTATTTGTTGACAATTTTTACATCCATGTTCATCAGGGGGTGTTGACTTATAGTTTTCTCATGCTATTTTTTTAATCAAGCTTTAATATCTGAGTAATGCTAGCCTTATAAAATGAGCTTGCTAATGTCTCATTTTGCTCAAGATGTATGGAAATACCTTAGATTGATTATCCTATAAAAAAACAGAGATTTATTTCTCCTAGATTTGAGGTTCAGTAGTCCAAAATAAAGGCTGAAAGAGTTTTTCCTCCAAAATTCCTTCTTGCTGCTCATGATCATTTTTGACAATGAATTTTTTGCTTGCCAAGTAGATAGAATATTTCTTTCCGTCTTTTTAGTTCCAAACTATATGTGTTCTTGCATCTAAAATGAGTTTCTTGTGTAAAACACATAGTTGGAGAATATTTTATTGATTCACATAGCCAATTTGCATTTTAATTGAGAAATTTAATAATTGACAAAATAATTCTTGAGATTGAAGGGCTCATTATGGTCATTTTATTAATTATTTTCTGTCAGTCTGTAGTTCCTTTGCCTCTTTTTCATTTTTTGCAGCCTTCTTTTATGATTCATTGATTGTTCTGTGATTATATAATTCATTTCCTTTTCATTTGTGTATCATCTGCAAGTATTTTGGTTGTTACCATAAAGTTTAATAACTCATTTTTGGTTGTGGTAGTTCATTTAAATTTAATAAACAACTTCAATCTCATGTAACAATAAAACTTTAATTTTTCTGTACCACATCTTTTACCGATGCCACCATTTCTATATTTTATATTGTGTATGCTTAACATGTTTGCATTTATAGTAAAGTACTATGACTACTTTATCATTTATTTTTTAAATTAGAATTAAAAGTGATTATGACACAGTATTATATGTTTATCTAAATACCTGTGAATTTTTTATTTTCATATGCTTTTGTACTTCTGTTTAGCATCCATTTGTTTCAACTTGGTAGACTCCATTTGTTTGGTCCTCCAATGCCAGAGAGAGACAAAGGAGAGAGAACAGAGAAAGAAAGAAAAGAAGCCTTTATTGTGGGCATGGGAGGGCTGCCAAAGAGACGCAAGCCCTCTCTGAAGGGAACAAAGAAAGACCCTAGGACTTTATTTGGGATTGATGGGGGTGGAGCTAAAAGAGAGGGCAGAATGATGTATTGGCAGCTGATTGGGGGAGAGTAGACTTGCGTGAAATGTTGAAGGTTCAACTTCTGAGTTTTGGGAGAAGAATGCTGAAGTCAGTGTTAAAGGGAGGCACCATTCCATGCCATGTTGACTAGCACATGAGAAAAACCTGTCACCCTTTAGTTTTTTTTTTTTTGTTTGTTTGTTTGTTTGTTTTTGGCACCAGGAATTCAACTCAGGACCTTGAGCTTGCCAGGCAGATGCTGCACCACTGAACTAAATCCCCAGTCTTAGCATTTCTTTTTTTGTTTGTTTATTTGCGGTACTGGGGATTGAACTCACAACCTCACACCTGCCAGGCAGGCACTTAGGCCATTGAGCCAAACTCCCAGCCCTACCCTTAGAATTTCTATAAGGCAGGTGTGATGGTGAAATGCTTCAGCCATTATCTGGGAATAAATTTACCTCTCACTTTGAAAGATAGCTTTGCCCAACATACTAATTTTGATTGGCTGTTTTGTCTGTCAGCCTTTTAAAAATATCAGACAATGCTCAGAAATCCACTGTTAGTTTTATGATGGCTCCTTCTTATATGACAAGCAAGTTGTATCTTGCTGCTTTCAAATTTTTCTTTGCTTTTGACTTTTGACAATTAGAGTAAAACATTTCTTAACCTATTTCAGAGTTGTTGGACTGCATAAATCTGGATGTCTATTTTCCTCTCCAGACTGAGGGGTTTTCAAACATGATATCTTTAAATAGGCTTTGTGTTCCTTGTTCCCTCTTTCTGCCTTGTTGGACTCCCACGATACATAATTTCTCTTAATGTTATCCCTAAATCTGTTCGCCTTCACTCAATCATTTTATTCTTTTTCTTCCCTCCTTTCACTAGGTAATTTCAACCCATCTTTAGATTCTATGATTTGTTTCTCTGTCTGGTCAAGTCTGATGGCGAACCCCTCAAGAAAATTTTCAGTTTCATTTTTTATTGTTTCAGAACTTCTTTATTAAAATTTTTAATAGCTTATATCTCTTTGTTGGAAGTTCTAGTTTTACATTTCTATTACCATTTTGTTCATAATTTACTGTCAAGATTTTCTTTTTTTCTGTATTCTTTTGTAACTGAAAATTTTTAAAGCAACTGAGTTGGAACTTCTTCAGATAATTCATGGGCTTCCATGTTTGTTTTGACTTATTTTCTTCTTTTGATTGAATAATGTGCCCATTATTTTTTGGTGTATGTTTCTCACACCTTTTATTGAAAAAGAAGCCCCCTTTCCGTCTTTAAATACTGATTTCGACAGTTAAAAATCTACACAGCCAGGCTGGATATAAGTGTTGAGAACACATCCAGTGTTTCCTGTGAATATATTTTCTTTGAGGTTGCACGTAGGAAGTCTTTGTTCATTGGATTTTCTGTGTAAAATGAGCCTGTAGTCCCCCCCACACGCTGTGATCTGGTAAGTAAGGACACTGCAGGTGTACTCCTTTTACTTCCTCTCCGGGGAGAAGCCTGAGTTCTGTGTTCTTTCCCAGTCTCACAGAGCAGTGTGGTCTAGGGTGTGTAACCTGCCCAATTCTTTTCTTTCAGGTGCCCCCAGCTGTCCCGCATCTACTAATAGTCATGCTGTGCATCCCTGTGTGATAAGGCAGAAACTGATTCTTTGGCTAACACCCTGAGAGGCCATAGTCATCAGAGGGTTGCTCTACTGCCTCTTCCTCCCAGGTGAGAAGGGGGAGGTCAGGTGATTTCTCTCAGTGCTCACCTGTGCACTGAGAAATGTGTTTGAAGGAAGAACTGTTGTAAATGAAGTAGAATTGCTCTTTTTACCCATTTTCATTTAGCTATTTTCAGATTTGTTAGTTTTAGTACTAGAATTTAACTGGATTTGTGACATCTCATAAAGGTCTTTTGGTTCGTATGTCAGCATTAAATCTGTATTCTTGTGAAGAAATAAGGATCAACTAGAGCATATCATTTCTTGGGATAAATAAAAAGTGTTTTAAATATAACTTACTTTCATTGTTTATTATAAACATAAACCAGATCATTGGATTAATAAAAAAAAAACTGGAGGAATAAAATTCAAACCTGTTGAACCCAAATAATAGATATCTTCATCTATAGTACCAAGTACCCAAAAGATGACCTTAGTGATAATATTTTCTCTTTCTTTACATTAGCCTTTACAGTCTGGTGCAACATTATAATACTAAAGAGTAAAAGGGGAAGTCTCAGAATTCTGATCACTTTCTAGTTCTAAGGCCTTATGCTCACCCGTCTTAACAGCAGGAGGACTTGCCTTTCCCACGTCCATCTACACATTATTAACCACTACAATCACAGGTATATCAGTCACTTTTCTCTGATTGCTGGTACGAAATGTCTGACACTCAAAATTAAAGGGGAAAATGTTTATTTAATTCACAGTTTATAGAGGTTTCAGTGTATAATTGCCTGGGTTCAAGGCAGGGTGGCTTGGCAGAGGGACAGCCATTCATGGTGGTAGGAAACATCAAAAACAAGCAAAGGGAGATGAGAGGCAAAACTGTTTTGGCCCCCTTTATCTTATCCAGGCTGTTGGGATTAGGACAGTGATAATCCAATCAATGTGCTGTTCTAGCAATTACCCAGTCTTCATTTCCATACCTTGAATCCCAGCATTGCACCATGAATCAATCACAAACTCTAGATTCAGTTACCTCTGAAAAAGCCTGCCTCCCATGACTGCGTGAGACTTTGAGAGAACTTCCAGACATAAAGCATAACAAAAGGTCTACCTTGTTAATTCAAAAACAAAACTGTGCTAATATGCTAAAATTATAGATGTATTCATATATTTAGGAAATACTTCTGGATAGTAAAACTGATTTCATTGGGTTATGATATTTATTTGTGCATTATACTTTCGAGCAATGCTGACAAATAGAGGTCAAGTGAATGGAAAAGGCAATAGGAGTTAGGAACTCTGCAGCTTTGCTTACCACATACTGACAACTCCCAAATCTAATATACATTTTCCATCTCTCTAAGCCTCTGCTTTATATACTAAATTACAAACTAATATCTTCAGTTAAGTATCACAAAGGCATTTCTAATTGTGAATCAATGTTTGTAAACATTGGATTTTATTTTCACTCATCTAGACTTAAGAATTATTGTACAGATCCCTA
>RJWM01027175.1:0-27367 GCA_004363535.1 Dasyprocta punctata | reverse complement strand
AGTGGGGCATACCTGTGGTCTAAGCTACTTAGGAGGCTGAGGCATGAGGATCACTTGAGTCTAGGATTTCCAGGGCAGCCTTAGGCAAAGAGTAAGGAGCCATCTATTTTTAGGGCAGCCCCAGCAAGAGGGCAAGGAGCCATCTCAAAAAAAAAAAAAGTGCTGAGTGTGGTATGCACACTTGTAATCTCAGCACTTTGGGAGACTGAGGCAGGAGGACAGCAAGTTTGAGTCCCACCTGGGAAACCCGAGACCTTGCCTCAAAACAAAAAATAAAAAAAGGCTGGGACCCAACACTTGGGAGGCTGAGGCAGGAGGACCGTTGTGAGTTTGAGACCGGCCTGGGCTACAAAGTGAGTTCAAGGGCAGCCTGAACTGCATAGTGAGACCCTGTCTCAAAAAAATAGGCTGGGGATTTAGCTCAGTGGCATAAGCACCTGCCTGGCAGGCACAAGGTTGTGAGTTTGATCCCCAGTACAAAAAAAAAAAAAAAAGGCTTGGAATGTAGTTCAGTGCAAAGGCACAAGGTTCAAGACATAATGTCTTTTTTTAAAAAAAGCTGAAAAGGGCCCTCTAACGAGTTAGACAGTCCTAAGAAAGCAGAAACCAGTGATTTAAGCATGCCTCATGTGGTGCCAGGGTTTTCCAGTTCTAAAATCCATTGCTGACCTTGACTCATGAAGATGTGGTATTGGGGGAGGCCAGCTAGGCTGATATGAGTGAAGGCCCAGAGCACTGGTCCACTGAGATCTGAGAGATGCTGCTAAGAGACTCAAGGGACACCACCAGAGCAGCTGGGCAGTTCTGTACCTCTGGCTGGTTGCCTACTTGTAGGTGAAGGGTGGTACTCAGCCCTCCACAGAGTTGAAACTGTCCACACCTGGGGTCAGAGTGGAGAAGGACAGAAGGTCTTAGGACCTCCACAGTTAACTCTGAGCATGGGTTTACTCTAGTCTACTTTCTGATTTTTTTTTGAGACAATGTCTTACTATGTAGTTCAGGCTGGCCTTGAACTCACTATGTAGCCCATACTGGGTTTGAACTCAAAATGATCTTCCTGCCTCAGCCTCCCAAGTGCTGGGATTACAGACGTGTGCCACGACGCCCGGTTTACTTTCTGATTTTTAAAATGGGTGGACACTGGTACATGCCTGTAATCCTACCACTCTGGGAAGCAGAGGCTGGAGTTTGAGCCCTACCTGGGCAATGTAGCAACTTAATGAGACTCTGTCTCAAAATAAGAAATAGAAAGGGCTGAGGATGTAGTTCAGTATGAAGACCCTGGCTCAATCCCAGAACTACAAGAGAGGAATGGAATGGAATGGAAAGAAAAGAAAAGAAAAGAAGAGAGTAAGGTGTGGAATAGATGTTCCCAGGCTTAGCAGGGTCTTCTTCTCCATGCTTCCTCCAACATCATCCTTTCCTCCTGTCTGTACCAGCTGGTTCTGATTTTGTTATCTTGAGTTTAAGTCTTTATTAGGGAGCTTTACCATTATAAGGGTCAATTTATTTTATTTTATTTATTTATTTTTTTGTCAATACCAAGGATTGAACTCACAACCTCACGCCTGCCAAGCAGGTGCTTAAGCCACTGAGCCAAACTCCTGGCCCTATTTTTATTTTTATTTATTTATTGTTTTTTTTTTGAGGCAGGGTTGTGCTATGTAGTTCAGGCTGGCCTTGCACATGTTGTAGCTCAAGCCAGCCTCGAACTCACAACATTCTTCCTACCTCAGCCTCCTGAGTGCTGAGAAGGGTCAATTTATATCACACCAAAACTTATAGTAAAAATGCCTATAGTCAGGGTTAATGTACATTTCTTTTTTTGTTTGTTTGTGGGTTTTTTTTTTTTTTTTTTTTTTTTTTTTTTTTTTTTTTTTTTTTTTTTTTTTTTTTTTTTTTTTTTTTTTGTGGCACCAGGGATCAAACTCACAAGCTCACGCCTGCCAGACAGGCGCTTAAGCCACTGAGCCAAACTCCCAGCCCTAGTCTTTTGACGCAAGGTCGCACTATGTAACTCAGGCCGAACTTGCGCTCGCGTTGTAGCCCAAACCGGCCTCAAACTCACAATGCTCCTCCTACCTCAGCCTCCCGAGTGCTGGGATTAAAGGCATGCGCCACCACGCCCAACTTACATTTCATTTTTTACCTGCTTCAATTTTGAATTCTACAAAAAAAAATCATCAAAAAACACAAAACCAGCCTAGTGTGGTGGCACATGCCTGTAATTCCAGCACTTGAGTGGCTGAGGTAGGAGGATTGCTGCAAGTTCAAGGCCAGCCTGGACTGCAAAGTGTGTTGAAGTTTAGCCTGACTTGCATAGCTAGACTCTGTCTCAAAAAGACCAAAAAACAAAGCAAAGCAAAGCAAAGTAAAACAAAACAAAACAAAAACAAGTGTTTACATGTAGGTTGAAAAATGGAATTATTCATATATTTTTGGTGAGAATGTAAAATGATATAGAAGCCTTGAAAACACAACTTGGCAATTTCTGTGAAAGCCTAGACATGAATTTATCATATGACCCATCCACTCTTGGGCATCTGCCCAAGATAAAGAGAATATATCCACTCAAAGACTTGTATAAGAATACTAAGCAGCTTTATTCACAATAGTCGAAAACTGGAAATAACCTAAATGTCCATCAGGTAATGAGTAGATAAACAAAATGTCATACAAGGGAATATTATTCACTCACAAAAAGGAGTAAGGTACTGACATCAGTTATAACATAGATGAACCTGGAAAATGTGATGCTGAAAGACAGCTTGGCACAGAGGTTACTGGCTATTGATTCTATCTATATGAAATACCAATAAGTGGCCAATCCATAGGCAGAAAGCAAGTGGGGTTGCCAGGGCCTGGAGGCAAGAGTGATCATTAACAGGCAGTATTTAGAGGGCAACTGAAATACTCAAAAACTGTGATGATTGTATAACTCAATATATTTACTACAATCTTTGAATGATACACTTAAATGGGGTAGTTTATAATATTAAAATTATACCTTACAAGTTGGTTGAAAGGTATTGCTGGTCCATCTTAATGGACTCAGAGAAGAGCCTACCTAAGTTTCCTTGAGAGAAGTCAGTGATGATACAAACAGCCATCTCTGCAGTTAGAAGGAATGAGGGCATCCCCTAGGAACTGGCCTTGACCAGCTGGCCCTTTATCACTAAAAAGGCACACTGAGAGAAGAGACCTTCTGGGATCTAGCACTCCTGCTGGGTTGGAGCAAGCCAACGTGAAATAATGTCGTACTACAAAGAATGAAGTGACCTGCGACTTTGAAGGTGCAACATGTAAGAATAGGAATGCTGCAGAGATGGAAGGATGCAGACTGTGGACCCTGAACTTGCCTGGGGTCCCCTCTTTCACAGCAGGTTTTCCTTGACCACTCCCACCTCCTACATTAGAGCCCAGGTGTGCATACAGAGCTGAGTACAATGCGGATGGGAGGGGTGAGGGGCTTCTCTCACTGTCCTGCAGGGTGTGGCCTCATGGACAATGATCCAGGCAAGGGCAGTTGGTTCTTTGTACAAATCCACCTACTGATGTGACATTGGCTAGAGTCAGGATGGCACCTGTAGGGAGCTCTTTCCCAATCACAAGGTTTGCAACTTCTCTAGGAAACAGTGTCCGGTCCCAGATGGCCAAGTCAGACATGCTCCCCACAAAGGCCTCAGCACTGTCAAAACCACCCCCCACATTGTCTTGATCCTGGCCCAGCACAAGGGATCCCCCAGGAGGGATCTCATAATCTTCCCTGAAGTGAGAGCCAGTAGCAACTAGTCTGCGGTCCACATAGAGCCAGTACCTGCCTTGGATGGATGTCCAGCTGACACAGATGTGGTGCCACTGGCTATCCAGCAGTGGCTGCAGAGGTAACTCCCTGAAGGCTGGGTCTCCAATTACAAAGTGCATGGAGCCAGGGACCAGGGAGTTTCGGCCATGCAGCACCAGCTTGTTGTCATTCTCTTCTGTGGCATAGGACAGGAGGGTGCCCAGATAGCCAGAGGTCACACGGATCCAGCTGCAGAAGGACAGGGCTCGTAGACCCTTGAGGAAGCCAGGGCTGAGGAAGACCACATTTTCAGTGGAGGCATTCGGGAAGACGAACACAGGGCCTATGCTGCAAACTAGAAACAGAGGAAGGGAGAGTGAGCCTCTGCACTGTGAGGCAATCCAAGAACATCCAGGAGCATCAGTGCTACAGACATGCCCCTTACTCTAGGAGGGGTTGGCTTGACGTTTCCAGCCACCATGCCTCCAGGAGCTCTAGATCTGTGCTGGCTCTTGTGGGCATACCTGGCAGGATCTCATTTACCCTCCTAAAATAACCGCCGTTCCATCAGGGACCGAAAATAAGGGCATCTCCAAAGGGAGTGGCTGAACCCCATGTAAGCCTGAGCTGTCTGCCTATCTCCTTGCCCCTAGGGGAACTTCCATCTACATTTCCTGTGACTGCTGTAACAAGTTGTCATAAGTTTATTTACTTGTTTATTTGTGGTACTGAAGATGGAACACAGGGCCTCTGCACTGGGCTACATCCCCTAGCCTTTTTTATTATGAGACAGGGTCTTGCTAAGTTGCCAAGGCTGAGCTCAGACTTGCAGTTCTCCTACCTCAAGCTCCCAGACTGCTGGGATTACAGGTGTGTGCCTCCATGTCTAGATACAATTAATTAATTTATTTACTTATTTGTTTTGGTACCAGGGATTGAACTCACAACCTCGCACTTGCCAGGCAAGGCACTTGTGTCACTGAACTAAACCCCCAGTCAGATACAATTAATTTAATAATTTAAAACACTTCTGGTGCTAGGAAAGGCAATACACACCTTTGCCTCAAAGTAAAAAGCTCTGGGGATTTAGCTGTATGGTAGATAATGCCTGTTGGATCCCTGGTACTGCAAAAACAAATAAAGAAAAGTCACCCAACCCAAGTTTATTTCCTGTTTGTGGAGGTAAAAATGTCTTACAGGTTCAAATCAAGGTATTAGTAGGACTAGCTTCTTCTGGAGGCTCCATGGGACAAACTGCCTTATCCAGGCCTTCCCATCTTCTAGAGGTATGCATGGTCCTGGCTGGTGTTCAGAATGCATTCCTGAAGCCTGTGCCTCTGTCCCCACATCTCCTTCAGCTCTGACTCTCCTGCCTCCCTGTTGAGCCCCATGACCACAGTGGACCCATTCAATAATCCAGAATTATGGTCATCTCAAAGTCTTGACTTAACCACCTCTGAAAAAGTCCTTGTGCCATGAAGGACTGTGGGTGACTTGGTCTGCTGTTGTCCTGCATTCAGGTGGTCACTTGGATGATGACAGATTCAGGTCATCTCTTTTAGGGCAGAGTATGTGGAACATGAGCTCAGTGTCCTCTCCTTATGGCCTCTGGGAGAAAGTTTGTGGGGATGGGGGGGGTTGTGATCTTAGGAGGAACCAGGGGGAAACCTGGAGATTCATGGGGAGGATGGGCCTATGACACTTACTTTTTCCTGGTCCCTGGGGAGGCCATGCCAGCTGAGGAGGGTCTCTTGAGGCTGCAGCAGATGCCCAATGGCTGCTTACAGATGAGGGCTTCTGTGTCCCCTGGAGAGTGGAAGTGAGATGCTGGGGTGGATTACTGTGTTTGACTGGAAGCCTGAGTGCCTGCTTTTCCTGATGTAGCTTTGGGGAGCTCAGACTTGGCTGCACAGGCTGGTTTGGAGCCAGGATCAGCCCCTGGGCTGCAGTGTCAGGGTTGGCCACCTGCAGCTGCCCTTCAAAAGCAGCTAGTCTGGTGCTCTGCCTATTGACCTGGTGTGCCAGGTAGGCCAGTGTGTTCTGCAGAGTAGACACATCCAGGGCCAGGCGTGAGATAGCATCCTGCTGTTCCTTCTGATCCTTCCCTTCCCAAGCCTGTTGCTTGCTCTTTGCCCTCAGAGCAATGTCCAAGGCCTGCAGCCTTGCATCTACCTTCCGGCCTCGACGTTTGGTCTTCCTCATCCAAGTCTTTAGGTGGGCCAGATCCACCTGCACAGCAGCCTGTGACCTATTGACTGCCAGAACCAAAGCCTGGCTTTCTTCTGTCAGCCTCTGGAATCGGGTGTCGATATTGTAGGACACATTGTAGTTGTTTGCGATGCCTTGCAAGTGTGTCAGGGTGACCTCTTGGAATCTTTGAAACTGTGAAGAGGACAGAATGGTTATGGGGAGTGGCAGGAAGTGGAATGCCTTCTCGTTTACCCTTCAGAAGGTCCTTACTATGTGCAGGGTTCACGACCAGCACTGCATCTATTTATTTATATATTTAGGTGGTTTTTTTTTTCTTTTGAGACAGGTTTTCCTATGTAGCCCAGGCTGGCTTCTATCTTGCCATGACCTTCTTTTCTCAGCCTTCTGAGTGCTGGAATTTAAAGGTGTGTACCATCAAGTCTGGCCTCATCCAGCCCTTTTTTTATATTTCATTTTGAGACCGGGTCTTGATAAGTAGCTACATTGCCCAATTCGGGCTCAAACTTGCAATCCTGTCTCAGCTTCCCAGAGTGTTGGGATTATGACTGGCTGGGATGAAGTATATTGATGACCAATTTGATCGATGCCACAATGTCAAAAGACTCAGGTCAGTTACCATGAACAGTCCCAGGAGGCAGACCACAGAGGGAATACCTGAGCCCTGGGCCTACAGCAGTACAGTGTAGAGTGTAGACTGTAGTCCCACAGCTCAGGCTTCTATCTTCCTCCAAACACCTGCCCTGGAAGACTGCATCCAGTTGATTCACTGCTGTGGCCTTCGCAGTCTCCCCTGTGAGTGGAGGATCCCATGGGATGAGCTATGTACTTCACCAAAATCAAAGTAGAAGTGCTCAGAGCTGGGAATAGTCTAACAATCCCAGGTAGGAGTCTCAAAAACATCCACATCCTCTGCTTCCAGGTGAATTTATGACGCCACAGCTCCCACACCCAGTGACGTTGCCCAGCACTGTCAGATCCCCAGATCCCTCCGGTTGTGCTCCTTGGACCCTGAGAGGCTTCTCAAATCACCTGTCCCCCCACTCACATATCATCTTGCTTGATTTCAGAGTGCGGCTCAGGTTTCCAATTACAGATGGAAACACTGTTAGCTGCCAACAAGGCCCATAAGCTGTGCAATCAGGTCCAGAGTGCCAACACTTATAGCACTGTGTCTGTAACATCCATCCTTCATCTGCCCAAGTATGGTACACTTACCTGCTCTTCTAGTCTACGGAGCCTCTCAAAAAATGGTTTCCTTTGCCGTACTGGGCTGCCTTCCTGTGATGAAATCCCATGTAGATATATAGGCACAAAAACAAGGAGGAAAGGTAGGGTCCTCCTCCCAGGGCGACCCATGCTGAGAGACCAGTGGCCCCAGGGTCTCTGCTGGACAAATATAGGAGGTGGTGTCAGGGTCATGTGATGGCCTCATCCCTCACAGTTCTCTCACTGAGTGGTTTTCCTTCTTCAGTCCTGGCTAAGTGTCAAGAACTTCCTACCACCTTAATAAAAGGCATCTGCCTTCAAGCCTGAGTCCAGGGTTCCCAAGGAAACAGCCTTAAAAGAAACACAAAGTTTCTTTGGAAAAGCATTCTACTGGGTGCAAGGCCTTGTCAGATTGGCTCAGAGGCACACAGGAGCTAATAGCTTTAACAGGAGCACATGGATTCATGTTTCCACTAAGAAGTCGAAGCAGGACAGGGGACCTGACTGGGGTCCAGAAGTCACTGGAACCAGAACTGCCCTGGTGTCCAGATCCTGACCATGCGCAGCCACCTTCTGTGAGGCCTGCCTCCCTCCCTTGGAAAATGAACTGATACATGGCTGGAGTCACCTTGACTCATTTCCCCCTCAGGATTAGATTACTTTAATTAAATTTTATTTATTTACTGTTTCTTTGCTTGTTTTTGTCTGAGGTGAGGGGTATTGCCCAGGCTTGTCCTGAACTCGTGGATTCAACTGATCCTCTTGCTTTAGCCTGCCGAGTAGTTGGAACAACTGACATAAGTCAACATATAGGGCTAAATTTATTTTTAAATAGATATGCAAAAGAGTAAAAATTGTTTATGGTAATAGGGTAATGTGCTATTTCAATACATGTGTGGATCATGTAATAAATCAGGGAAACATATCTGTCTTATCCTAACTTTTTTTATTTAAGAGAAAAAAGACACACATAAGAAAGACAAAAAGCAAAAGAGACAAACAAACGACAACAGCAAATCCGCAACAGTAACATAGGTTTACAAAACAAAATGATAGGAACTTGATAATGGTTGCAATATTGCATATTGTTACCTTCAGCACGGTTGTTTACATTAACAGATACAGACATGTAAGATTGATGTAATCATATGAGTATTAACCGATATTTCTCAATAACTAATACATTCAGCAGTATAGACATTTTAGTTATCTTACATATACGTATATACAGATTTATGTCTTTTACCTTTTCCGTTTCTTCTTTCCTCCTTTTCCCTTTCCCAATTACTTTTGCTCTTTGAGAAGTTTCTTATCCTTACACTGTACTTATTGTAGATTTTGGATCATATATACTTTTTCAGTTTCTTACACTAGGGAGACAATACAGTATTTACACATGTGAGTTTGACTTATCTCACTTACGTGTATGGTCTCAAGTCATGTCCATTTACTTATAAAAGGCTCAATGCAATCTTTCTTGATAGCTGAGTAGTACTCCATTGTATAAAAATATCACACCTTTTTTATCCATTCCTTGATTGATGGGCACTTGGGTTGTTTCCAAGATTTGGCTATTACAAATTGTGTTGCTATAAACATGAGTGCACAGATATTACTGTGGTATGATGTTTTCAATTCTCCTGGGAAAATGCCCAGAAGCGGGATAGCTGGGTCAAATGGAATCTCTAATCCTAGCTTCTTGAGGAATCTCCACACTGCTTTCCACGGTGGTTGCACTAGTCTACACTCCCACCAACAGTGAAGAAGAGTTCTTTTTATCCCACAGCCCCTCCAGCATTTGTTATTGGTTGATTTTTTAATCTTGGCCATTCTTTCTGGAGTGAGATGGAATCTCAGTGTTGTTTTAATTTGCATTTCCCGAGTGACCATTGATGTTGAACATTTTTTCATATATTTATTTTCCATTTGTATTTCTTTCTCTGAGAAGTGTGTATTCATCTCAGATGCCCATTTTTGGATTGGGTCCTTGAATTTTAGGGACCTGATTTCTTTTAATTCTTTGTATGTTTTAGATAGAATTTCTTTGTCTGATGGACAATTGGCTAAGATATTTTCCCAGTTCATGGGTTTTCTTTTCACTCTGTTGGAGATTTCCTTTGACATGTAAAAACTTTTTAGTGAGACGAGATCCCAGTGATTGAATCTACGAAGTGTTTCCAGTGCACTTTGATTTTTGTTCATGAACTTTCTGCCTACTCCTATGTCATCAAGATTTTTACCTATTTTATCTTCCAGCAGATTTAGTGTCTCTGTTTTAGTATTCAGATCTTTGATCTATTTTGACTTTATTTTAGTGTATGGTAATAGACATGGATCTAGTTTTAGTTTATGGCATATGGAAAGCCAGTTTTCTCAGCACCATTTGTTAAAGAGCCTATCTTTCTTCCAATGTACATGTTTGGCCCCTTTGTCAAAGATGAGGTGGCTAAGTGTGTTTGTAGTTCTGGCTGTATCTTCTGATCTAGTCCATTGATCTTCAGGTCTGCTTTGATTCCATTACCATGCTGATTTTATCACAGTAGCTTTGTAATATAGTTTCAAGTCGGGGATTGTGATGCCTCCTGCCTCACCTTTGTTGCTCAGAATTGCCTTTTTTATTCTAGGCCTCTTGTGGTTACAGATGAATTTCAGGAATGCTTTCTCTAGCTCTTTGAGGTAGGCAAGTGGTATTTTGATTGGGATTGCATTAAATCTGTATAACAATTTTGGGAGAATGGCCATTTTCACAATGTTTGTTCTTCTCATTCATGAACAGGGAATATCTTTCCATTTTCTGAAATCCTCTTTGATTTCCTTTTTCAGAGTAATGTAATTTTCACTGTATAAATCTTTTACTTCCTTCGTTAGATTGATTCCTAATGTATTTCATTTTTTGGATGTTATAATGAAGGGTGTGTTTTCCCTTATTTCTCTCTCAGTGACTTTGTTGTTTGTGTACAGGAATGCTATTGATTTTTGAGTGTTGACCTTGTATCTAGCAACATTACTGAATTTGGTTATTACATCTAGAAGTCTTTCAATGGATTTTTGGGGGTCTTCTATGTACAGTATCATATCATCTGCAAAGAGTCATAATTTTACTTTTTCCTTTCCTATCCTTATTTTCTTTATTTCTTTGTCTTGTCTAATTGCTCTGGCTAATATTTTCAGAACTTTGTTGAATAGGAGTGGTGATAATGAACATCCTTGTCTTGTTGCTGATTTTAGGTTGAAAGTTTTCAGTTTTTGTCTATTTAGTAAGATGTTGGCTGTTGGTTTATGATATTTGGCTTTTATCAGGTTGAGGTAGAGGCCTTCTCTTACAATTTTCTGTAGGGTTTTTATGATGAATGAGTGTTGGATTTTGTCTAAAGCTTTTTCTGCATCTATTGAGATGATCAAGTGATTCTTGTTCTTGGTCCTGTTGATATGGTGCATTACATTTCTTGATTTGCACATGTTGAACCATCTCTGCATTCCTGGGATGAATCCCACTTGATCATGGTGTATAATCTTCCTGATAACTTGCTGTATTCTATTTGCCAGTATTTTATTGAGGATTTTTGCATCTATGTTCATTAGGGAGTTTGGCCTGTAATTTTCTTTTTTGGTTGGGTCTTTCTCTGGTTTTGGTGTGAGGGTAATACTTGCTTCCAGGAATGAGTTAGGGAGACTTACTTCCCTTTCAATTTCATTGAATAGTTTGAGGGGTGTTGGCATTAAATCTTCCCTAAAGACATCTACTAGGTCTATTTGTTAACAAGTTTGATTCAGTTCTGTTATTTGTTTGCTGATTTTTTTGTTTAGTTGATCTGACTCTCTGTGACAGTGGGGTGTTAAGGTCCCCTGCTATAACTGTATTATTCTTTATTTGGTTTTCATGTCTGTTAAGAATTGTCTTACATAGAATTCAGCAGTGAATCCATCAGGACCTGGGCTTTTCTTTGTTGGTAAGGTTCTAATTATATTTTCAATTTCATTAGCTGAAATTGGCTTATTCAGCAGTTTTACATCTTCTTGATTCAGCTTTGGTAATTCATAGTTTTCTAGGAATCTGTCCATTTCTTCTGTGTTACCGAATCTATGTGAGTAAAGGTTTTCAAAGTATGTGTTGATGATCTTCTGTATTTCCACAGGGTCTGTAGTGATTTCACCCTTTTCATTTCTTATTGCATGAATCTGAGTTTTTTCTTTCCTCTTTTTGATAAGGTTGGCTAGGGGTTTATCAATTTTATTTACTCTTTCAAAGAACCAACTCTGCAATTCATTAATTCTTTATATTGTTTTCTTAGTTTCAATGGCATTAATTTCTGCTCTGATCTTCATAATTTCCTCCTTTCTTTGGGCTTTGGACTTGATTTGCTCTTCTTTTTCTAGAAGTTTGAGGTGCATCATTAGGTTGTTTATGTGTATTCTTTCCAGTTTTCTGATGTGGGAATTTAGTGCTATAAATTTCTCTCTGAGGACTGCTTTCATCGTGTTCCACAGGTTCCGGTAATTTGTATTTGCATTTTCATTCAATTGTAGATATCGTTTAATTTCTTCTGTGACCCGTTGATTATTTAGGAGAGTATTATTTAATTTACATGTGTTTATGGGATTCTTGTGGGGGGTTTTGTCATTCATTTCTAATTTTATTGCACTATGGTCAGATAATATGCATGGAATTATTTCAGTTCCTTTGCATTTACTTAAGCATGTTCTGTGGACCAGCATATGATCTATGTTAGAGAATGACCCATGTGCAGCTGAGAAGAATGTGTATTCTGATGTTGATGGGTGGAATACTCAGTACACATCTACTAGGTCTATTTGTTTACAAGTTTGATTCAGTTCTGTTATTTCTTTGCTGATTTTTTGTTTGGTTGATCTGTCTCTCTGAGACAGTGGGGTGTTAAGGTCCCCCATTATAACTGTATTATTGTTTATTTGGTTTTTCATGTTTATTAAGAATTGTCTTACATAGTTGGATGCTCCCATATTCTGTGCATATATATTTATGATTATAATTGCTTCCTCTTCAAGTTTTCGCCTAACAAGTATGTAGTGACCTTCTTTATCTCTTTTGCTCATTCTTGGTTTGAAGTTCACATTGTCTGCAAACATAATAAGTACCCCTACTTTTTTCTGGGTTCCTGTTGCATGGAATATTGCTTTCCATCCTTTGATTTTTAGTCTGTGAGTTTCCTTTTGAGTTAAATGTGTTTCTTGTACACAGCATATTGTTGGATTTTGTTTCTTAACCCACTCTGCCAGTCTGTTTCTTTTTATTGGCAAGTTGAGACCATTTACATTGATTGATATAACTGATATGTGCTGACTCATTCCTGTCATGATATCTTTCTGTTGTTGGTTTTCTACATTTTCTGTTTAACTGTTTGCCCTGCTTAGTGGTTTCCTTTTGTTGTTGTTCTTAGGGTTGTAGTTATCTTGGTCTCTTTCCAGAGTGTCTTTAAGTACTCTTTGTAGTGTTGACTTGGTGGCCATAAATTTCTTCAGTTGTTCTTTGTCATGAAAATATCTTATTTCTCCATCAATTTTTAAGATAGTTTTGCAGGATACATCAATCTGGGTTGAAAGTTGTTTACTTTCAGGATTTGAAAGAAATATACTTCACTCCAAGCTCTTCTTGACTTAAAGGTTTGTGCTGAGAAGTCTGCCATGATTCCGATAGGCTTTCCTTCATAGGTGATCTGTTTCTTTTCTCTGACAGCTTTTAGTATTTTGTTCTTGTGCTGTATTTATGATATCCTAATTATTATATGTCTGGGTGAAGATTTATTTTGGTTATGGTTCATTGGGGTTCTGTATGCCTCACTTACCTGTATATCAGATTCTTTACCCATGTTTGGAAAAGTTTCTGCTATTATTTCTGCAAATAATCTTCGTAGGTCATTAGTATTGACCCCTACTTTTTCATTGATGCCTATTAATCTTATGTTATTTCTCTTGGCATCGTCTTGCAGCTGTTGAATTGTTGTTTCCTGGTTCCTTGTTATTTTTAAAAGATCTTTTCTTTCGTGATTGTAAGCTTCCATGCTGTCTTCAAGGTCTGAAATTCTATCTTCAGCTTCATTAAAGTCATTTTGCCAACTTTCCACGGAACTTTTCACTTCCTGAATTTCCCTTTGAATCTGTTTCATGCATTCTATTTGTGTCTTATATTGTTCATTCAAAGTTTCCATCATGGGCAACCCGCTCATGACCCCTTCTGTCCTCAGACAGAAGCTTTCTTTCTCTCAATAAATATATTCTGCCCTTACCCTTCATTGTTCCTAAAATCATTCTTTAATTTTAGAGAACACTAAACACTAGTAGGTTGGGAGTTTCATTCCCCTATATCATTTGGATGTCTGAGATCATTATCCTATATCATTTGGAGGTCTTCCACTGAGATCATTCGATGGAGACTCAAAACTGTACACCTACCCAAGATGAAAATGCCTGGTGTCTATCAAGGGCCTCTAGGCAGAATCTCTGCAGAAGTATACCTGACTGCCTGAAGAAGCCAGATCGGTCATCGCCCATTGCCCCTCACGGCAGAGGGGGGAATCTTACAGGCAACTGAGTTAAACAGAAATCTTATAGGCAGTCAGACAGGGCTAGTTCCTCAAGGAAACCAGCACAGAGGACCAGATGTCTTGATGACCTTGGAAGAGACACACACCTCTTGCTGAGGGCCAGATATCAAGACAAAAGGCAAAACAAATGCACCCATATGCTAAGGATTGATATTCTAAATAGTTCTATGTCACCCTGAGGAAGTCAGGAGTCAGCATCCCACCCTCTTATGGGAAGAGTCATTGTCGTTAAGCATCCCCCATGCTTACTATGTGACTCGCTTCCCCATTTGCCCTTGTTGTAATCAATTCTACCTGAACAATTAATCTTATTGGTTAACCATGGTTACATCCCACCTTATGCCTGTCTGCCTTGTGAATTTCCAGTTTCATGGTTTAGTCTATAAAAGTCCCTAGAAATAACAGCGACTGTCTCGGTTACTTTTTACTGGTTGCTGAGACAAAACACCTGACACACAAACTAGGGAAGGAAAGGTTTATTTAGCTTACAGTTTTTGGAGGTTTTAGTCCACAATTAGCTGGCTCCAAGGCAGGGTGGCATGGCACAGGAACAACACTTCAAGGCAGCAACCGAACAAAAGCAGCCAAAGTAAAAGGAGCAAGAGCAAGCCTCTTCTCCTCCTTTACATAGTACACAGGACACCCCCTCCCCCCAGGGTGGGTGTAGCATTCACAAACATCCTTGCCTTCCTTTGCACAGGATGAGGATGTTTACAAAGTAAGAACCCTGGCTCCCTGCTGGCTCTCTCAGTTAAACTTCTGATCTTCTCAAATTGTAACAATGACCAGGTAACTGTGCTCTATACCCCAGGATGTAGAGCTGCTAAGTTACTTAATTAAGCTGCTAGACTTTGCAAGTTGACACAATGTACAAACCATAGCAGCGACTTTGGCAATCCGCTTGGGACCCCTTCGGTCCCTCAGACAGAAGCTTTCTTTCTCTCAATAAATATATTCTTCCCTTAAAAAAAACAAAGTTTCCATCTTTTTCTTATGTTCTTCTATTTTTTATCTTGATCTTCTTTAAATACACACAGCATTTCTTTCATAATGATTGTCATTTCATTTTTTAGCTGAGAGATTATTTCTGATTTGAGTTTCTCTGTAGGTTCATGGAGTTGTTTCTTTATTTCATTTGCTATCATTTCAGAAAGTTCAGTTGTATGACTCCCAGTGTTTTCCATTTCAGTGTCTCTTGGGTTTGTTCTCAGTGGGCTGGGGGATTGAGACTACCTCTTGCTCTTTCATTTTGTCATTTTCTCCTGGGTCCTGTGTGGCTGGGTAGGCAGCCTCCCGATGGATTGCACTGAAACACTGCACTGGGTTGAGCTTCAATCCTCCAATATCCCCATGGCTAGCTGGGGCACACCCCCAGATTATGGCACTGGACCCTCGTGTTCTGTGGTCTGTGAGGCTGGCTGCATGTTCCCCTGATGTACTTTGTTGGGTTGCTCTGGGACACTGGGCTGGACAAAGTTTGTATCTTTCCTGTAGCTAGCAGAGTCACATCCCTGGAGCTTGTTACCAGGACCTAGAACCTGGCTGTTTAGTGTTCAGAACACCCACAATCCAGGTGGCTAGCAGAGACGCAGCCCTGGGGTGTGTCACTGGACCTTCAGCCTGGCTGGGTGGAGTTCAGAATCTTCAGGACCCAGGCAGCTACACAGAGCACATCCCAGAGTGTGGCACCACCAGGACCTTGAGTCTGGCTGTGAGGAGTTCAGAGCCTCTGGAGTGCGGGGCAAGCCCAGGTGAGTCCCAGGCATATAGTGCCGGGGCCTTGCTCCTGGTTGGGGTGGGGAGTTTGCAACCTCTAGGATCTGCCACGCAGCCGCACCCCTGAACAATGGAGCTCATGCCTTGTGCTGTAATGGGCAGAGCTCAAGTTCTCTAAGGCCCTGCAGCTATGCTGGCTGCTTCCTGATGAACAGCTCTGGGACCCTGGGCTGGGCTGGGCTCAGCACCTGAGTACTGCGAGGCTGGCCAGGCATTCCCCTGATGGATTGCGCTGAGATGCTGGGCAGGGTAGAGCTGGATCCTCTGTGCAGCTAGGGAGGGCACACTCCTGGAGTGTGTTGCTGGACCCTCTGCCTTACTGGGTGGGGGTCAGAATCTCCAGGACCCCAGTGGCTAGGCAAAGCACACCCCGGAGCGTGGCACCACCAAGACCTTGCATCTGGCTGCGAAGATTTCAGAGCCTCTGCAGCCATCCTAACTTATTTTGGATACAGGCTGTGTAGTGGGTTAAATGATATCTTAGTTACTTTCTCATTGTTGGGTCGAAATATCCAACACTCACAAGTTAAAGGAGGAACGGTTTATTTTAGCTCACGGTTTATAGAGGTTTCAGTATATATTTGGCTGGTCCTTAAATTAGCACTCTGGTAGAGGAGAAACAGTTCATAGTGTGACAGGAAGGGGGCAGTGCAGCTTCCTTCTTTCCAGTTTTTATTCCATTCAGGCTACAAGTCAATTAGTTGCTGCCACCCACACCCAGGGTGGGTCTTCCCTCTTCAATAAATCCATTATCCATACCCAGAACTTTGCTAAACCACAATGGACTAATCCAGTATCACATGCTCATGACATATCACTCCTAAGAGCTCCACCTATGAGTGCATGAGGCTTTGGGGGGGACATCTAGATATAAACCATAACAAATGAACGTCCTAAAAAGTCATGTCCAAGTGCTGACCCTGGGGGCTGTGAATGTGACCTTATGTGGAAAGAGGGTCTTTGCAGATCCTGAGATGAGGTTATCCTGGATATCCTGGTAGGCCCTGAGTCCAGTGGCCAGTGTTCTCATACAAGACAGAAGACAGAGGGCCCAGGTGACAGCCATTTGAAGGCAGCAGCAGAGAAGCATCGAAGCCAAAGAAGCACCTGGAGCCCAGAAGCTGAAAGAAACAAAGGGTCCTTTTCCCTGAATCTCTGGAGGGAGCCTAACACGTTAGTTTCAGACTTGTGGCCTCTACAGTTGTAACAGGATAATAGTATTTAAAGCCCCCAGTTTATGATAAGATAAAAATGTCCCTCATAAGGACATCCATTGATTCCAATTCTTCATGAGCTCAGAGTGTACCAGGACAGAGAATGAGCCACTGACCTCAATGCTCACTTTGGCAAACATTAGAAAACCACTGGAAAGGACCAAGATTATCTCCAGAGAACCTGCTGATCACACAGTGATGCAGCTGCCAAAAACAGAAGACCAAACCTTACACTTTCTGAGTGAGGATGATTTCCACTCAAAATTGTGTACGCCCCAAAAAATTGTGCATCCAGTTCATGCCCCAGGAACAAGAAGTAAAGATGCTTTCCCATATATAAAAACTTGGGAAATTTATTTGCCATGGGTCTTTGGTGGAAAGTTACTGGATGTTGGGCACCTGAAAAAGAAATAAAGGAGAAACAAAACCACTGCAGGAACTGAAGAGGATGGGGACTTTGGGATGGAGTCCCAGAAGAAGGTGTTGTCCTGGGTCCAGTCACACCCTGCCATGATCCACGCTCTGCTGTGCCCCTAGACACCCCTCCCCTTGCCCCTGCTCCCATACTTAGTCGCACATAGGCACTCGAGGCTGCCCCTTACTGGCTGAACTCCTGACTGCAACCATTTTGGCCAAAATGAAGACGGGATCTCAAGGCCCATTCCTTCCTGCTCTAGGAAGTCACCACCACTGAAGCAACTCTGCGCCCATGCAGGGCTCCCCACCTCACTCCTACGGGCCTGTGCCTATTCTGCATCTTGTCTCCCTCAGCTTCCCCCGACCACCAGCTATGGCTCCTTGGTATGCACTGCGGGTCTCTGCTCCCCCAGGTTGTTGCTACATTCAGGGCTCTGCTCAGTCTGGGAATGCCAACCCACAGTAATCCTGAACAGAGACACCACTATAGTCCCCTTCCAGCACAACTGTACTTAATGACTAATCATTATCAGCTTGTAGTGTATGGACAGGGGGTCATAGGCAAGATAAAATAAGATCGCACTAAATTTAAAAAAAAAATAGGAAATCTTACTAAAGGCAGCTTTTGCCTCTGCAGTTAGACTCCAGCAATTAGAAAGACAAAGGTAAAGACAGAGAGAGAAACCAGACCTGGGAAGGCACTAAGTAATACAAAACAAGAATTTAGCAGGAAGAGTCCACAGGTAAAATACTTATGTAGCCAGGAACATGAAAGACCATAGCAGCTGGACGTGGTGGTACATGCCTGTAATTCCAGCACTTGGGAGCCTGATGGAGGATGATTGCTGTGAGTTTGAGGACAGAATGGGCTACACAGTGAGTTCAAGGCCAGCCCAGGCTACATAGTGAGACTCTGTCACAAAAAAAGATAAAGGCCCGGGTAACCAGCTCCCTACTCCTGATAAAATACAAAAGAGACAAGGGTCAGCCACCTAAGGACTCTTACTCACTTGTTTATTTAAGGTAATTTCAGGTAATCTTGAACTCACTGTGTACCCCAGCTGGCCTCAAACTCATAGTGATCCTCCTGCCTCTGCCTCCCAAGTACTGGGATTACAGATGTGTGCACCATGATCAGCTAGGATTTGTACTTAATAAATAAAAGACACAGGCTTATACATATATGCTTATATATTGTTATGGCTTGTATCTAGATGTCTCTCTAAAGCCTCATATAGTCATAGGTAGGACTTTTTTAGACTCTGACTCACTGCATGGGACAGATGGCTCAAACCTGCAGACGCAGTGACTACTGGCAACCCCAGAGGCCTTAGTGGAGAAAAGCACCAGTGGAATGGAGCACTGGATGCAGCAGACTGCAGTGGCTGGTGAGTTATTTGGATTCAGACATCCCTCAGGGTGAGAGGTGTAATTGTCTGGTAGCTACCTTGGAGAGGGGCCAACTGTACTCAGAACTCAGAGCAACTATGGGCTAGATCCATGTAGCAGCTGCTAGTATCAGGGTGAGGCCGCCCTGTTGAAGTTGGCAGGAGGTAAAGGAATTGAGTTTCAGCCAGCAGGAGGCATACGAAATGTTGCAAGCTGAACAAATTGAGTTTGAACCTCACAACCAGAAACTAGCTTGAATTTCAGTGGCACTAAAGGTGCAGGCTTACTGGCATTACCTAGTACCCTGCCATAAAGCTATGACTGGCTTGCTAGGATTAATCAGTTTGGATCTGGACTCTGTCGGCCCACTTCATCTCCCAGTGACAGTACAGACATGTCTTTAAGTGGATACTTTTTCTTCTTTTTTCTTACCTTGTTTTTGTTTTGCTCTTGATTATTCTTTTTTTTTTTTTTGGGCACCGGGGATCGAACTCACAACTTTGTGCCTGCCAAGCAGGTGCTGAAGCCACTGAGCCAAACTCCCAGCCCTAGTTTTTTGAAACAGGATTGCACTATGTAGTTCAGGCCAGCCTTGCACTCACGTTGTAGCCCAAGCTGTCCTTGAACTCAATGCTCCTCCTACCTCAGCCTCCCAAGTGCTGGGATTAAAGGCATGCATCACCATGCCCGGCTTGTTCTTGATTATTCCTGTTTTATGTAAGTGTGAACATTGTTTCTAGTTCTTTGTTTTTTTCTAGTTCTTTGTTTTTTTTATTTTGTTCTGTTCTATTCTTGGCTTTATTTCTTCCTTTTCTCTCCTGTCTTCTTCACCACGTTTCCCAAAGTTTGCATAATCTTCCTTTGTCCTCCAGTCTTGGTTCTAATCACCTATAAAGGAAGCCCATCAAAATCACAACAGTTTTCTCAACACAAACAAGTCAAAGGGAGCTTAGAGTGAAGTATTTCAAGCTTTAAAAGAACTAGGGGATGGGAATTTAGCTCAGTGGTACAAGTGCTTGCCTGATAAGTGCAAGGCTGTGAGTTCGATCCCTGGTACAAAGAAAGAAAGAAAGAAAGAAAGAAAGAAAGAAAGAAAGAAAGAAAGAAAGAGAAAGAGAAAGAAAGAAAGAGAGAAAGAAAGAAAAGAAAAGAACTTCCAGGGCAGATTGATGTACTGCACAAAATTATCTTTCAAAATTGATAGAGAAATAAGATACTTCCATGAAAAGAAAACCTGAAGAAATCTTTAACCACCAAACTAGCAGTCCAAAATGTTCTGAAAGACATTCTAATTTATTTTTTTACAGTTTAATGTATTTTAATAGCTGAAGGACATTCTAGAAAGATATAACAAGGACTATAACTCCAAGAATCCCAACGGAATGAATCCAACAGGCAAGGTAAGTAATTTAAACAGAGGGCAAAAAAAGGGAACTAACAACACGGAAATGACATGACAAGGATAAGTACATAACAATTATAACCATCAATGTTAATGTTCACCAATTCACCAATCAAAAGAAACAGACTGGCACAATGGATCAAGCAGCAAGATCCAACAATGTGCTGCATACAAGAAACACTTTTAATTCAAAAAGAAATTCACAGACTGAAAGTCAAAGGATGGAAAATAATACTCCATGTGACAGGGATCCCTAAAAAAAGCAGGGACAGCTATTCTCTTTGTAGAGTGGACTTAAAGCCAACACTGATAAAGAGATGAGGACAGTCACTAAATCCTTGTAAAGGGGACAATCCAAGATGAAGAGATAACAATCATAAATATATATGCAGCAAATACCAGCATAGCCAAGTGCAAGCTTTCACTCTAAAATCAGGAACAAGACAAGGATGTTCAGTGTCACCCTTCTTCAACATAGTTGTGGAAATATTAGCCAGAGAAATTAGACAAAAGAAAGAAATAAAAGGAATAAGGAAAAAAAGAAGTTAATGTACCATTATTTGTTGATGACATAATACTTTACATATTAGGCCCCAAAACTCCACCACTTCTAAATTTAATAACCAAATTCATTAACATAACTGGATAGAAAGTCAATACTCAAAAACCAATAGCAATATGCAGAGTTGGGAAAGGGGAAGCAGAGGAGGTGGAGACAGAGCAGGAGCCAGGTGGGCAGGCTGAGTGGTACACCAGTGGGGCTGTGCCACACTAAGCCAGCCTAGCAGGTGCTCCCTTGACCCTTGTTGGGGAGGAGAAGAGGCACAACCCTGACAGCCTATGTCCAGATAGGCCTGGTAGCCAGCCAGGGGTCTGAGAGCAGATCCTTCCAAAGATGCCTGACCCTTGAGCAGTGGGACCAGGAAGGCTACCAGGACTTAGAACTCCATGTCCACTCCTGTGGCCAAGTTCAAGCAGGCCAAGTACTCCAAGAAGTTCACCAACTACCCCAAGTATTCAGACATGATTGTGGCTGCCAGATAGGCTGAGAAGAACCATGTTGGCTCCTCATGTTGATCCATCCAGAAGTACATCAAGAGCCACTACAAGGTAAGGGAGAATGTCAACTCCCAGATCAAGTTGTCCATCAGGTGTCTGGTGACCACCCCTCTCCTCAAGCAAACCAACGGGTGGGTGCCTTGGGCCAAGAACAATGAGCCCAAGAAGCCAATGGCCTTCAAGAAGACTAAGAAGGAGGTCAAGAAGGTGACCCTGTCAAAGAAGAGAGTTAAGTCCAAGAAGGCTCCCTCCAAAGCCCCAAGAAAGAAACCTAAAGCCAGCCCTGTCAAGAAGGCCAAGAAGCCGGGTGTGGTGGTGCACGCCTTTAATCCCAGCACTCGGGAGGTTGGAGGAGCATTGTGAGTTTGATGCCCGCTTGGGCTACAATGTGAGTGCAAGGCTGGCTTGAGCTACATAGTGCGACCTTGTCTCAAAAAACTAGAGCTAGGAGATTGGCTCAATGGCTTAAATGCCTGTCTGGCAGGTGCGGGGTTGTGCGTTCAATCCCCAGTGCTGAAAAAAAAAAAAAAAAAAAAAAAAAGAAGGCCAAGAAGAAGCTGACTGCCACACCCAAGAAAGTGAAACAAACAAACAAACAAGGTTGTCAAGGTTAAGCCAATCAAGACATCCAAGCCCAAGAAGGCCAAACCAGTGAAGCCCAAAGCCAAGTCCAGTGCCAAGAGGGCCGGCAAGAAATGACAAGGAAGCCTTTTTCTTTGTTATATAAAGAAGTGTTTTCCTATGGACACTCCCTTCTTACTCTCTGTAAATATTATCCTTTCTTCTTTCTTGATTCTTTGCAACCTTTTGCCCATTTATTCTGACTTTATAAGAGACAGACGATGGTTTCCTCAGAAATTGTGGAAATTCCTTTTTCCTTCACTAGTTGTGCAAGTATTGCAACAACAAATCTCATCTCTGTAATGATGAGGATGTACTTATATTTAGTTTTGTTGCTTGGTTTAATCTTATGGGGTTCTGGATTTGGACGGGTTGTGTGTTGTGTTGGGGGGATTGCTATGAAGGTAGATGGGGAAGGAAAGAACAGGCACAGCAGTTTGTTCTTGTTAGAGGAGAGGGAACCCAGGAATTATAAAGGTTTGGGAGTGTCTTTAAGGTTTTCTTAAGTTGGGTACCCCTGTGAGAACTTCTGAACCTTTGGAGGGGAGGACAGCAGCTAGCGGGCAGCAGGGGGTTCAAGGCCTATTTCTTCTCTCCTAGGTCAGCACCCCCTTCTGGCCTCCCTATTGTCTTAGGAAAAGGAAGGGAGACCAAGTGACAGCTGGTTGGAGAAACTGCAACTTCTCCCAGTCAGCTTGGAGCCACCCATGGTGGTGGGCGGGAGGCATCTGTGGCTTCAGCAAACTCTCTTAGTGGAAGCCGAAACTTTGGGGGAAGGGTGGGGAACCAGTCAGCTAAGTGCCTCAGTGTGTCTTTCTGAAACTTGGGTTTTTTCACACAATTTGATGGATTATTGTGTCTTTGAAGGACTTTTTTCTCAGTATTTTGTTCCTCCTCTAAAGACATGGCTTTTCTTTGTAGGGCTCCAGCCTCACCACCAGCTGGTTAACCCACCCCTCCACCTCTTTTTACCTCTGAGTCTTTTACTAAGTAGTTGTAGATGGAGAGAGGGAGGGACGGGGAGCGGAGGGTAAGACATACTGCAGTTGATTTGGAATTTGCTACATAGAATATGTGTGTGTATTTGTATATACGCATATCTAGGGCTGCTACTTAGGTTTAACGTTGGGAGCCGGGAGAAAAAAACCTGTACAGTTGTATTTTATTTTTAATAGGAAAATTGTGTGCTTGTGCCACCCATGTCCCCTTTTAAACAAGTGTTACTTGTGCTGAGAGAAATTTGCTGTCGTAATTTTAAAACTTTATTTTAGCTGGGCGTGGTGGCGCACACCTTTAATCCTAGCATTCGGGAGGCTGAGGTAGGCGGAGCGTTGTGAGTTCGAGGCCAGCTTGGGCTACAACGTGAGCGCAAGGCTGGCCTGAGCTACATAGTGTGATCCTGCCTCAAAAAAAAAAAAAAAAGATAAAAAAGAAAAAGAAAAAGAAAAAACTAGGGCTGGGAGTTTGGCTCAACAGCTTAGGCGCCTGTCTGGCAGGCCTGAGGCTGTGAGTCTGATCCCCCGGTGCCACAAAAAAAAAATCAAAACTTTATTTTTATTTATTTATTTATTTATTTATTTATTTATTTTTTTGTGGCACAGGGGATTGAATTCACAACCTGCCAGGGCAGGTGCTTAAGGCACTGAGCCAAACTCCCGGCCCTGGTTTTTTGAGGCAGGGTCGCACTATGTAGCTCAGGCCAGCCTTGCACTTGCGTTGTAGCCCACGCCGGCCTCGAACTCACAACACTTCTCCTACCTCAGCCTCCCAAGTGCTGGGATTAAAGGCGTGCGCCACCACACCCGGCTTATTTATTTATTTTGGTACTGGGGATCAAACTCACAACCTCATGCCCATCAGGCAGGTGCTTAAGCCACTGAGCTAAATCCCCAGCCCTATTTTTTGAGACAGGGTCTCACTATGCAGTTCAGGCTGACCTTGAACTCACTTTGTAGCCCAGGCTGGCCTTGAATTCACAATGCTCCTCCTATTTTAGCCTCCCACTCCTCCTATCTCAGCCTCTCAAGTGCTGGGATTAAAGGCATGCGCCACCACGCCTGGTTTAAAATTTTAAAATAAAATCTGGAAAAGAAAAACAAATCAATAGCATTCCTATACACAAATAACAAACTCACTGAGAGAAATTAGGGAAAGAACACCTTTAACAATAGTATGCAAAAAAAAAAAAAAAGAAAGAAAGAAAGACCTAGGAATCAATCTGATGAAGGAAGTAAAAGACGTTTATATTGGAAAGTATAGTACCTTGAAAGAGGAGATTGAAGAGGATATCAGAAAATGGAAAGATATCCTTTGTTCTTGGGTAGGAAGAACCAATATAGTGGTAATGACCATTCTAAAATTGTTATACAGATTTAATGCAATCCCAATCAAAATACCAATAGCGTATCTTACAGAAATACAGAAAACAATCCTAAAACTCATTTGGAACCAGAAGAGACTTAGAATACCAGAAGAAATTCTGGCCAACAAAGGCAAAGCAGGGGGCCTCATAATCCCTGACTTGAAATTATACTACAAAGCTACTGTGATAAAAACAGCATGGTACTGGCATAAAACAGACCCGAGGATTAATGGAACAGAATAGAAGATGCAGAAACAACTCCACACACACTCAGCTGTCTTATCTTAGACAAAGGAGCCAAGCACCTTCACTGGAATAAAGCCTGTTTAATAAGTGATGCTGTAAAAACTGGCTTTCTGCATCCTGGAGACTAACACTAGACCCATGTCTGTCACCATGCACTCAACTAAAATCAAAATGGATCAGAGATCTAAGTATTAAAACAGAAACACTAAATCTGCTGGAAGATATAATAGGTAGAACTCTTGAAGACTTTGCAGACAATGACTTTATAAACAAACCCAGACTGCAGGAGAAATATTACACAGAATCATCAACTGGGGTCTTGTAGGGGTTCTTCAAGCAAAGGGAAAATGAAGGGACACACACACAGAGTCAGCAAAATGGCTGTCACCCGGCTAGCATAAGCAAGCAGCTTTTATTGAGCTAAAGAACAAAGAAACTCGTATTGCGCATGCTAAGATTATATAACTTGTTTACTTCTTGTCCTTATGCAAACTCATGTTTCTATCTTGATGGGGGGAATGTTTCAAGGCCTGCACCTTCTACCAAAACACTGTCAACAGGATGTGTCCGGGACAAAATGGAGTCAGTGTGGTCTCTCCACAGGGTCTCATTTTATTAAAAAGATTTTGCACAGCAAGAGAAACCACCAACAGAGTGAAGAGACAACCACAGTGTGAGAAAAAATTTTGCCAGCTATTCCTCAAAGGACTACTATCTAGAATATATAAAGATTTTTTTAATTAGATTCCCAAATTTAAAGGCTCAATCCAAAAATGGTCATCTGAAATGAATAGATACTTCTTAGATGCAGAAGTAGAAATCACAAATAAATATATGAAGAAATGTTCAACATTACTTGTCATTTGAGAGATACAAATTTAAACAACACTGAGACTCCATCTCACTCCAGAAAGAATAGCTATCATCAAGAAATCAACCAATAACAAATACTGGAAGGGCTGTGGGGAAAAAAGAACGCTTCTCCACTGTTGGTGGGAGTGTAGACTGGTGCAACTACCTGTGGAAATCAGTGTGGAGATTCCTCAAAAAAATAAAACTAGGGGTTCCATTCACCAGGTATTTCTCTTCTTGGTACCTTCCCAAAAGAATTAAAAGCCTCATACTACATATGTATTCATGTGCATAGCAGCACAATTTTGAATAGCTAAATCTTAGAAAGAGTGCGAATATCCTTTTACCAAGAAATGGATAAAAAAGATTTTTTTTAATACAATGTAGTACTACTGTGCCATAAATAAAGATAAACTTCAGACATGGATAGCTAAATGGATGGACCTTGAGGCCATTCTCTTAAGTGAAATAAATCAGACACCCATGTGTAAATACTGCATTGTTTCTCTACTGTGAGAAACTGAAAGTGTAAATAAGGACCAAATGTGTAATAGATACTGGGAAATGGGAAGAAAATGTTCAAACGAGAAAAGGAACAAGGGAGGGGGGAAGGGGGAAAAGAAGGAAGGAAAAAGGACTGTATTGGGTAATACTATGTACCCCCAAGTCCTCATACTTTTGATGGGGCTGAGTCTAGCGCTTGTGTTTAGTTCGTTGTCTAGTGCTGGGATTGGCACACGCCCAGGGGTGGAGCTGAGATACAGTGTAAGGGAAGGTGGGTCTTCCACTTCCTCCCTCTCTCTTGCCAGAGCGCCTTGTAGCTTGCAGCCACCATGAACGGCAGCCCCGCCACCCCATGCTAAATTGGAGCCAACTAAGTGTGAACTGAAACTTCCGAGAAACTATAACAATAAACCTTTCCTTCCCTAATTTTGTGTGTCAGGTATTTCATTTTGGCAACGAGTAAAAAGTAACTAAAACAAGGATGAAAAAGAATGAAAGGAAAAAAATGAAAAGGCTTTTGTAAATAGGGAGGGGAATAGTGGTTGAAGGGAGGGTAGGAGAATGGAAAAAAAAGGAAACAAGTTATATCATGTACAGGTACAAATTCCCTATGATGAATGTTATCATTATGTATATCTAAAATGCATTGATAAAATAAAAATTAGAAAAAAATCACTATACCTGCACCAGGTACACACATGTCCTTTTTTAAATTTCTAACTCCAAGCTGCCCTTCTATGAGGTGTCTTGCTCTTCACGCTCATCCATCACAAAAGGGTAGGAAAGAATCAAACCAGCCAGAAAGAATGTAGACAGAGGTACCTAGGTTAGGATCAAAGACAGCCAGAGAACCAATCAGATGATGACAACTTTCAATTGTCCATATGGGGAATGGCATAAATCCCTAATCCTAAATAAAAAGGAGCTGAGGACAAAACCCATGGGTATTCGATTCTGATACGCCTTATTCTTCCAGAGCAGCTGTCTATGTTCTTTTTTCTAACTTTTTCCAAATAAACTATCTTCCTTTATTTCTAAATTTTCCCTCTTTAATTTCTTACTGATGCAAAGAGTTTATGATCTGGTAGTTGCATTTTCCAGCAGAACAGTGGTGAGGTGTGGTATACACCCCGAGATGTGATGTATACCCCAAAAGGTGACAAGTCCTGCTATTGATATCAACTCAGATCATTATTCAGTTCTGCTACTGATAATATTATAGGCAGCTAAGATAGAATTTATTATTCAGAGAGGGACCAGGCTATCAAGGAAGTCACACACACACAAAAAAAGATATAACTGTGGCAGGAGATGCATCTGTTGAAGATCAGGCCTAAAGATAAAGGATGGAATGACCAGGCCTGTATGTCTCCCTAAGGGATAGGCAGTAACTTGAAACTATGCTATAATTGGTATCACCTGTTCCAGTAAAGTCCATATAGACATCAGTCACTGAGGTGGGTGACCAGAGTGTTAGGACAACAAGAAAAAGCAGGGATACCAGCTCAACAGGACAGGTTTATTTCAGAACAATCCTGAGAGGGACTGCTCTGGCACTAGAGATCAGACCAGTAACTCTCTCGTACAGGCTATAAGGTCTTTATAGGGTCATAAGCATAAAGAAAGGGGGACTGTGGGTGGGAAAAACCACAGTGGGACTTTCAGTGGGGAGGGGAATGCAGTAGAAAGGAATTGTGAGCCGGGGGTGGTGGCACACGCCTTTAATCCCAGCACTCGGGAGGT
>RJWM01027174.1:0-27143 GCA_004363535.1 Dasyprocta punctata | reverse complement strand
GGTCTCTGCCTTTATTTCATTCTTTTACTCTTTCCATGGGCTACAGTTCTCGTTTTAGATTCTTCTTGGGTCCAGAGGACCCATCTCCCTCTTTTTTCCTTCTCTCTGTTATTATATTAGTTTATATTCCAGCATTTTGATGGTATATTCAGGGAGCCTCCCTGTCACGGTGTCATCTCGGCGGCCATCTTGGAGGAGGAGCTCTTGACACATTTTTAAACTGCTATTTGATTTGGGCACATGTCATCAACAAATTAATTCTTACCATTTTCTCTAGGGTAGATATTCTAATTTTCATTCATGTCACACAGAAAAAAAGAATTTCTTTTCTCCATGGACTCACAATCTAGTAGAAAGGAAAAAGGTAAAACTATAAAATTATGAAGAGTGAGGTTAATTCCATATGAGACAAATCCTATGCCCCATGAGAATACAAAGATTCTGGAATTTGTGTTAAAATAAGTATTTAAACACCTGAAAAACACACTGTCAAATTTGAAGTTGAAGTCATAAAATATATGAACACATGTATATATTATGTCCTTATAGGACAAAATGTATTTCAAGAAAGAGTTTAATTTAAATATTTTATTAATATTAATTATTTAGTTAATATGTATGTCTTGGTTACTTTTTTCTTGTTGCTGAGACAGAATACCTGATGCCAAAAATTAGGAAAGGAAAGGTTTATTCTTACAGTTCTCAGGGGTTTCACTCCATACTCAGTTGGCTCCAAGGAAGCGTAGCATGGCAGGACAGCCATTCATGGCCTGTGCAAACAGCAAGGTGAATGGGTAAGAGAGGAACACACACCTTCCTCTCTCCCTTACACTGTATGTGGGCTCCATCCCTGGGCAGGTGCAGCACTCACACCACCAATCCCAGTGCTAGACAACAAATCAATCACAAATGTCAGACTCAGCCCCTTCTAAGATTACTTGAGGTTTTGAGGGGGTCACTGGACCTTACCCACAACAACATAAAAATTAAAAATTAATTTAAAAAATCAAACAACAGGGTAAAGAAAGATTCTCTTTTACTTTCAAATGCAAACCTAAATTTGTCTCAGAAGTAACTATGGCTAATAAACATTACCCCATAGATTTCAGCCTGTCTATATGCCAAGTTTTCTTTAGCTATTCTTTTATTGACAATCTAAGTTACCACTGTGTTATGCTTTAACAAATGATATTTTAATAAATTTTGTGGCACATGACTCCTTGAGGAAATAGAAAGGATTTCTCTTGAGTAAACATGAAAAACATTACTGGTTCATCAAACAAACAAATATTAAAGCTTTAAAAGATATAGACAAATTACCCTTCAAGGTTGCTATATAAATTCACAGCCCACCAGCATATATGGATTGTCCACTTTCATGTGCTTTCAGCAACACTCAATATTTATTTTATTTATCTTTTGCATGAAAGATTAAAATGATCATACATAAAGTTAATTTCCAATGAGATTAAGGGATTTCAATTATCACTGATTGCATTTCTCATGTAAATTACCTGTTCATATTTTTGCTCATATTATATTGATTGTTTTTATTGTTGTATGAGAGGAACTTTGTACATATTTTGTGTAGTAGTTTTTGCTAGTTACTAATTACATAGAAATTTATCCAAGTCACTAATTTGTAACACACTCTGTTATAAAATTTTTAAATGGTTAGATAATTATTTCTTTCCATATTTTCTTTTTCTCAGAAGAACATGACACTTAAAACCTTTCTCACCACAAGACCAAAACAGTTTTTTTTAAAACATTTATAGCATAACTTATTCATTACTTTATTACTTATATTCTACTTTCTATTTGATCTTCTGAAGTCTACTTTTTTGTTTGTGAATGACTTAGGGTGGATGTAAGAAGAGAATTTTCTCTAAATTTTCCCATAAGCAAAGAAATAGCAACTTTTGTTTCAGATTATCTTCAAGAATATGAAGATAATGCTTCCTTTTCTAATAAAGAACAAGCAGCTGATCACCATGGAATTGTATCGCCCAAGAAAAGATTTCTTTCAGTAGTGCAACACAATTTGGCAAAGAGACTTTTGGCTTTCTTTGCAAAACCCTATGGGAATTGAGTAATGAGGGACTAGTACAAAAATTGTGACAGTTTGTTACTGCTCAGAGAGTAATAAAATGTATTTCAACTCTTACCGAAAAATTTTATGCCTTCTGCTAAAATTTATCAATTGTAGCAAGTCAATGAGTTATGGCAAAACTATACATCCTTCAGGGTTTATGAAAATTCATAACCTAATTTCAAAATCAATATCAATTATCTTAAAAATTATTGGCTTTTATTCTTTCCCTAATGAGTTGGAATGTCATCTTAATCTTATTTTCATTTTTTCACTAAACTATTTTATTGATTTAGCTAGCATATCAGTGGATTCTCTTAGAGCCTCTGGGACTAGGTAGATGTGAAGGCAGTTATTACAATGGTGATAAAGTTTGAGGAAACATAAACAATATCTGTTTGCTTCTATATTGTCTTTCTGGAAAAGATAGGATGATAAGCAAAAGCCAGAAGAAATGAGAAAAATTAAATAAGTGAATCTTAGATTCTTGATACATTGTAGATATAATTTTATGTTTTTAAGTATATTATATTTAGTGGTGTACTGGTAAAATTTCAGCAACTACTTCTGTGGATGAAAGGTGTAGGAGGAAGCTTTGATTTGCACAATTTTTCAATACCGTAAATACTCCCACTGTGACCAATTTCAAGCTGCAAGCCTGATATCAGTGAACCCAGAGTTCAGAAGAGATATATGGTAGCATACCACAATGCAATCTTCCCGCTCATCTGATATAACAGTTGGAAATAACCTCTGGAACATACAGTAAAATATAGTGAAATAATAAAGAAATAATGGGCCAGGGATTTCACTCAGTGGCGTAAGTGCCTGCCTGGCAAGCAAGAGGTTGTGAGTTTGATCCTAGGCACCAGAAAAAAAAAATTCATTCCAAAATAAACAAATAATGTCATATTTTAAATACTTACATATTCATGTTTTAGTAATAGCTGTATTAGTAATTGCTCACAAATTACTGAAAACTGAACCAGCAGCTGTCATCATCCAGAATGAGCTGGCTGCAGGGCACTACTGATTATCCGTGAACACCGAGGATGGTGGTTGTCACATATCTGGACAAGCATCTGTGTTCTTCTGTAGAGAATGGAGACAGAAGCAATGTCAGGAAAATGAATGACAATAGAATTAATAATTCTACATTCAATTAAAATGTTTGCCTATGAAATATAATTCATTCTGACTTTAAATTTATTTCCAAATTAGGAGAATAAAAGAGAAAAACAGAATAGCTATATTTCATTTAAATTCTTATCCATCACCTGGGTTTTATTTTTTCCTAATTCTTGCTCCTGACAGGACATTGGTGAAAAGCTCTGGAAAACTGGAATGAATATATCAGCTACATTCCATTTTGCCTTAGTTATAAGTTACCTGATTTATTTTAAGATCATTAATATTCTTGTCTTTTCTATAAGCCAATATTTATTTTTATTCTGCTTTTAAAGATTTGAAAATACTCAGATGACAAGTAGTTGAACAGCATCTGAGATCAGATAGTCAAATACTCAACCCAAGAGATATCCTGTGGAAGTTCTGAGTAAAGGCAGCAGATGGTAGTGGAAGAAATAAAACAGCAATAACCTTAATTCTAGTGTGAGCTACCACAAATACAGAAGTTTATATGGTATACTTAACTAGTCTTGTTTTTAAGGAGAGAGAGAGCCAAAAGACTTTTAAATCATCAAATATTGATGACTAGCCATGAACTATGAAGCCAAGCAGAAAATATGGCAAAAACTGACTTTTCTTCGAAGAACAGAATTTCTAAAGGTTTCTTTTTAATCCTTTAATAACTGTCTTCCTGCACATCCCACTTTATGGAGTTGAGGAAGTAGAGAATTTATTTAACTGGGAAATGGAGTGAAGAGGAAATTTTTTAGGAAGCTAATTAAAATTACAAACTTACAAGGAAAGCTGGGTATGGTTGATTTTACATATCGTAGCCAAACACAGCAAGGAAAGCTAAATATTTTTTTTCTTTAGTTCAGGAGTCAGGAATGAAGAAAGTTGAGACAAAGAGACTTCATGGAGGCAAAAACAAGCATATGGAAAAAGTTATTTAAAACATAAATGCTAAACTATACCAGAATGTTTGACAAGCAACTTATTTTTGCAGGCAAAGGTATGAGAAAGATAAATGTAAATGAAGCAAAAAATAAAGATGAGAAAAACAAAATCAAGTTGAATAGTTCTTTGGATGCTTGTCTAACTCCCACATTTATGTAAAGGAATGTCTTTCATTTAATGGAAAAAGTTATATCTTGAATAACTTTAAAACATTCTTGTCATCATGACATCCAGTACAGAAAAATTGTTTGAAGTGTGATCACAAACACAGTGTCTTAAAGATTTGCATGGCTTGCTAGATGAACTAAAAACGAATACAGCTTTGATCGTTAAGTCATCCTAAGAATTGGTAAAGTATTTTAGCGACCAAAATGCTGCATAGAAGCCGGATGTGTTGGTGCAGGCCAAAAGCTCCAGCTGTTGGGAGGCTGAGGCAGAAGGATTGTAGCAAGTTTGAGACCAGCCTGGGCTATAAAGTGAGCTTAAGACCAGCCTGAACTGCCTAGTAAGACCCCATCTCAAAAAGACAAACAAACAAACAAACAAAAGCTGCGTATAGTATTTAAATGTGCTATCCTTATGGTTACAGTGCTCTACTGGAAGCACCTAGACATAAAGTCACTTTTTAAAAAACAGTTACTATAATGCACACTAAAAACTTTCATTTTGAACTGACTACCTTGTGAACCTGTCTCAAAACTGAACAAGGAAAAGGAGTTGGCTTGTATCTTAGTGTGAAGGCCCTGAGTTCGATCCCCAGTGCCACACTGAAAAAAAAAAAAAAAAAAAAAAAAGGAAAGAAAAAACTATTCTCTTCTTTCCAATAAATACTACTCTCTTTATGACATTGTGTTCTCCTTGGAGGAGGAAAAAACAAATAAAATCCTAAGAGGGAGGTTGGATAAAGTGAGTATAATCAAATAATCAAGATGTCACTTAGTCTACTCTCTTCTAAGCCAAAAAATTGAATTAGCCAGTAATTTTGTAAATTTTGCAGGGGACACAATGTTTTAGAATTTATATAGCTTAAGATTTGAACACAAATAATTTAGTTTTCATGAATAGCATCAAGTATTTAAATAATGATTATTATTTTATTGGAGTAAATCAATATAAATGTAATTACCACATCATTCATAAATATAATTTCGCATATTGAATTTAATGATCCCTGGCAATAAATTTTAATTTGTTTTTCTCCATTGAATATACAATTCTGTAAATATCACATGCTATACCAATTTTCAAAGAGAAAATTTATGTTTCTCCTTGCCACTTTCATACCCAATACCACAAAGTTCGGTTGCTTTATTTACAAAATGAAATAAAATCTGAGTTTTTCTAAATGTAACATTATTTCACTACTAGTAAAGTACAGAAACAAGTGGGGTTTTTTCCATGACACAGCAAGCATAAGCAGTGCATTCCACATCCTGAATTATTTTCTAACATTTTTAGATCAGAAAAATGTAATAGTCCTATGACTTTCAATAAATGCATAGAACTAAGTATTCACTATACCAGTCATAACACAGGACATTTCCCTTTCTGCAAAATCTCTTCATGCCTCCTTCTTGCTAAATCCAAGGAATTTTAATTAAATGTCATTATAGGACTATTCAGAAGGCACTAAAAACTTCTGTCATGATAGCACAAGAAAAAAGTAAAACACAAAAACATGTAATAAATGAAGGACATATTTTCGTGTATTCTAGAAAATTCTCATTCACAGTTGACAGTGACAAGGGTCGTTAACTTTAATTTCAGTGAGTAAAATAGTTGTCTGATGTAGACATGGGAGAGCACACTCAAGGACAAGTTTGTTTTGTTTTACATACAGATATTGTATGTGTGTTTGTAATCACAGTACAGTCTGTTAAGTTCTCTGACCTAAGATTTTACTTAAGAGAGTGGTATCAGTCACTGTTTGTTAAAACTCCACTCAGAAGCTAAATTATCCTTGAGCCAGAAAACAACATAACACATCTAAATCTCTGTGGATGTATAAGAAGAAATGGGAAGAGGAGTACAGATTTTTAGGACTTTCTTTCCTGGTCTCTCTTGCACCAAGAACTATCTAAAAAAGTATTTCAGAAAATGGTTAGAACTCAAATTGCCTCAGTGTTAACAATTTCAGTGTACTTTGAGAATTGTCCTTGAGTAGATGACCAATTTGCTCATGACCCTATGACTGTATGTTGATTTTCTGTCCATCATTGTCAATGCTCCACCAGCAAGAGCAAAGAAAAAGCTCTGGTTGCTACTGGCATCACCTCCTCGGGATGTTAGAGACTTGCAGCCAACGCTCCAAACTTCTGCGAGATTGGCTGGCAGGAGCACAGGGTTAATCTGCCCCCCTGTTTTACTCACTTCAATGAAATGTATCTTTTTAATTGTAATTCAACTCCCTCTCTCATTGGAATTTAATCATAGACCCTGGTCAAAGGACAGAAAGATTCTATTAAAATTACTTTCCTGACACTTTCTTATTTTGCCTGATATTACCAGAGTGTGAGGTGTCTTACAAGAGGCTCTTCAACCCAGTGCAAGTGTGCCTTTTGGGGCTAAAGCCACTAGTTTATTAAACACACCCAATTAGGCCCAAGCCCTAGCAATGGGACATAGTTCTGGACACAAACTGTGATCCACATTATGCATATTTATATTTTGGAGCAGACAACTAGACACAGCTTCTATGCAGTCTAATCTTTTCATATCCCTCCATACCCAAAACGCTCCCACACCTACCCAATGGTTTGCATTCATTCATGTATATTTCTCTGTCAAATTCTTGGTGAAATTATTTTGACATGTGTTTGTGTTTATTTTGAGAATATAAATTCTGCTATAATCTTACATATCATAATGTATGCTACAGATGTTTTTAGCTTTTCATTTTGAAATTTCAGACGTAGAAAAGTTTGCAAAATCAGTACAGAAATTACATATTTATGTATCACTAAACTTCTCCAGAAGGTTACTTATTCCATAATTAAAGTACTAGAATCAAAAAGTAATAGATACTTTATTATTCATCATGTGTCCCACATGCAAGATTGAACTGATGATCTCATATTGCATCCAGATATCATCACTGTTGGGTTTCTCTAACCCAGTACAGTGTTTCTTTCATTGCTTATGTTTCTAGACCTTGACAATTTAAGAACAGTTATTTGTTATAGAATAGCCTTCATTTTAAATTTGTCTACTTCCTCATGATACAACTCATTGCATTTTGATACAAATTTAACATAAATGGTGTGTGTTCTCAATATACCAAATCAGCAGACAGATGATAGTAATATATTTATTATTACTGAGATTGACTTTGGTGACCTCCTTGAAACAGTGTCTACAGGTATATTTCACTGTAAAGTTAATTTTTTTCCAGTGTTATTAATAAGTACCTTTTGAGTGGATATTTTGAGACTACGAAAATACCCCATTTCTCAAGCTTTGGTCCAGTAACTCCAACATTTGTTGAGACAACAGTTATTACTCTGATGATTCCATATATTTGAATCTATTTCTATCCTTTTTTTTCCATTTATCATTTGGCATTCTTTTTTAAGACAAAGTGGCCTTTTTTCTTTACTCATTTATTAATATCATTCAGTATAAACTTAGATTTTTATGTGATTCTGTGAGTTCCATTAATTGCTGTAATTCTTAGTTTTTTATCCATTTTATACCAGATTTGACCATTGGGAGCTCCTTAAAGTGGGTTGCTGTGTTCTTTCACGTGCAGGTTACCTCCCTGCCACCAAGACAAAATCAGCCTCTTCTCTGACCTCCTCTCACTCTTTTAATTGGAGAAAGATATTTAGAAACCATGGTAATGAAACTAGTTGTGCTCATTACTCCTGGAACAATATTGCTTCTCAATGACAAAGCTAGAAAATAACATGTACATGCATATATGTGTACATCTGTATACATCTGATTCTAATTCAACACTACAGAGTTCATATTAGTATTGTCCCTTTCCATATTGTGGTTCTTTTCTCAGCAGTGAGAAACCTGCTTTTAATCATCTGCAATATATTTACATATACATTAGCTTTGGAACTGCCAACCCATAACCTTGCAAAGAAAAATCTACTAATTATAGTACTAAATTTGTGTACATTTATTTTTATTTTTGGCTTTACAATATCAAGTCAAAATGTTGTTTTCCAAAGTTAATTCAGTTAATTTTTTCTTTTCTACCCCTTCAGGGCAGTTATGTTAATTTTCTGTAATACAGTTATATTTGTACCTATTTTTATTCTTGTTTGGGTTCTTCTTGTGTTCTTCTTGATTTCAATTATTTATTCAAATTTTCTTTATATGAAACATTGCCAAATACTAAAAGTCAAGCTAAGAAAGAGGTTCACAGAGAGTACAATGCCTATATTCTTCTTTCCTTGATATTTCCTTCTCCCATCCTTTTTGTCTGGTTCCATTGATGTCCTCTAGCTAATCATTTTCATAAATTCATGGTTTACTCTTCCTGTATTGTTTTTGCTCAGAAGAGTGGATACTTTTACTATTTTTCAAAAATCAACATTTTCATTTAATAGATTTATCATGTTTTCATTGCTTTTATGCTTCCTTTTGATTTATATTGTTTTTGTACGAATTTTTATTTGACTCCTTCAATAGATTGAATATTTATCTCCCTCTTTCATGTGTTGAAATCCTAACTTTCAGTATAAAATACTCATAGGTGTGACTTTTGAAGATACTTAGGTCAGGAAGGCAGAGCCCTGGTGAATGGGATTAGTCTTTCTAAACAGGTTCCAAAGAGTTCCTTTGTCTTCTTCTACTATGAGTAAGTACAAGCATACAACTGTATCTGAATCAGGAAGAGGGAGTCTTCATCAGACACGAAATCTGCCAATGCTTAGATTTTGGACTTCAAGCCTTCAGAACTGTAAGTAATACATTTCTGTTGTTTGTAGGACATTAGTCAATATTGCTTTTGTTATCCCAGACCAAATAGACTTAGAGTGGCACATAATTCATTTGTATTATATTATTTTACTAGGTGTTTAATGATAAACCTTTTTAAAAATGTACCTCACATACTGATAATTTTTAAATTCTGTAATTATATTTTTTATCTTTTTATCTGAGTTTACTAGAACATTTTAAATTTGCAAATAAAGATAATTTTTGATTTATGATTCTGTTAAAAATTTTAAAACTGTTTCTTTGTGATTAAGAATATTATGTATAGCATTTCTATTTTATGGAAATTATTGTATTCTTCTGTGTTGGTGGCATGATCTAACATGCACATTTGGGGAATGGTATATGTGCCTAGGAGACAAAACTGTATTCTCTTTTATACAGGTGTAAAGTTGGATAATATAACCATAGAATTCATTTCTTATGTTTTTACTCCTTTTGCTTTCTTAGTCATCTTTAATCTGCACTTTCCTTCTGTCTGAAAGAGAGAAAACTAGTCCCCAACACCAGAAACAAGACTTTTGTCTTGTTATAGTAAGTCCAGGGCTCATTATCTAGGCATGTTATTTCTCCTTTTGAAATAAAATAAAAACCTGACCTCTGACAAAGTCCTTCTGGGAATGTTATGAAGTAAGACCAAATTAAAAAAGAGAAAGAAAGAAACAGGAGCACTAAGCACAGACTTAGAATCAAAGTCACTATATAAACCATAAAAAAACCAGTATTTGCATAATCCACCTAATGTGTCTTCTGCTTTTTTTTAAACAATAATAATTTTAGTTTCACTTTAGTTGCTTCCTACCTAAGATTTATTAATATACACATAAAACTGTTGACACTTTATGAAAGTACTATTTTATAAGCTCTTCCCAAACCCCCTAAACCAACCCAAATCTTATAGTCTTCTCTAACACCTTCATGTCAGAACATTTTATATTTTTCCATGGTTTACAGTTTCACACATTGCAATGACCCATTAAGCCCAACTGATTTATCTATATGTGTATTACTGATCTTTGACTGCAGCAGTTGACTTATATTAAGAGGTGGTTATGTTACCGTCTTTTAGTATGTGTGTTTACATGTATACATGTGTGTGTGTGTGTACATGGTTTATTTTATAGAAGGGATTATAGGGTTATTTGGTGCATGGAGAATCAAAGTGTAATAAGATCATTTCGACTCATGGATTTAGCAAAAGTGTTCTTCTTTGTCACTTTAATAACCTCTGTCTTATATTATATATTGACTGCACTAGCATTTCTACTTCTGCTATCTTATTGTATCCTTCGCCCTGGTATACTTTTGCCCTAGATGTTTCTTTGGTCACCTACACCAGTTCTTGCCAGTGTGTGATGACTTGCATGTGTATAAGAATCTTTGACAAACTTTGATCCATGTTCACCAATTATAAGTTACATTTATACAATGAAATAAAAAGACTCAAATCAGTTTCTTTTAAATACTTTGATTTTTGTTTAACAAGTTAGAGATTATGATTATGATGATAGTTAAATGAGATAATTTCTTTGAACGTGGGTCGATGCCCACAATTAATAGACATTGTGGGTTGCCTAGTCAATAGTTTTCATTTGTTTGTTCATTTGCTTTTAGTGCACATTAGTAATGTAGAATGTTGAGATTCTTTTAGGGAAATTGGTACATTCATTTAACATGCCTTCCTGTCAATTCCCTTACCAACCTCTTTGTTTTCTGATATCCTTCCCCATATGAAGAGTCCATTGTTAATTTAACCTCTGCTCCCTTGCTCTATCTCTACTTGTGTGTGTGTGTGTGTGTGTGTGTGTGTGTGTGTGTATGGGTCTGTGTGTGTGAGATAAGTCTAGCTTATTTCACTTTATGTAATGGTCTTCAGTTCTATTCAATTTCTACAAATGTCATGACTTCCTTATTCTTTGTGACCAAATGATATTCCATAATGTATAATTGCCACATTTTCTTTATCCATTCATCTGTTGATATCTCTCGACTGTTTCATGATTTAGCAACTCTGCTGCTATAAGCATAGCCATGTATGTATTACTATAGCACACTGTCGTTAAATCATTCAGGGATATTCCTAGGAGAGGTATATTTGGATAAAATGGTATTTCTAATCAGTGTGGAGATTCCTCAAAAAAATGAAAACAGAAATTCCATTTGACCAAACTATTCTTCTAGGAATCTTCCCAAAAGAGTTAAAATCACCATATTACACGAATACATGCATACCCATGGTTATAGCTGCACAATTTATAATAGATCTTGGGAACAGTGCATAAGTTCATCAACAGATGAATGGAAAATGCGATATTTATACACAAAGGAGTACTATGCTAACATAAAGAAAAATAAATTTGAGGCATATGTGGGTAAATGGATGCAACCTGAGAACACAATGTTAGGTGAAATAAGTCAGACACACAAACTTAAATATCACATAGTTTTTCTTATATGAGAAACACAAAAGAAAAAAGAATATATGATATATATATAGTATATATCATATATGTGACATATATTATACATAGAGAAAAAGAGAGAGCAAAGTAGAAGAGATAAATGGGAAGTAGGAATTTTTTTAAAAGGAAGTAGGCAATAAGTCCAAACACTTCCCCAAATTACATATTCTGTAGGCCCAAAAAAATAAATGCTCATTAGTTTCATTTATACCATTAGTTTACCTTAGTTTGTTACAAAAGAAGTTTTGTCTTATGGTATTATCTGTTTGTTTTTTTCAAGAATCATTTGTTTTGTGACATATTCTGAGTAACTATTTTGAAGATAAAAATATACAGTGTATTTAAAATAATAATAATTATTATTTCTCTTCTTACTTTTTGCAAGAATTTCCATAATGATTTCCATAGTGGTTGTACTAGTTTACATTCCTAACAAAAATGAAATACAGGTAGTTTTGCTTTGTTTTGTTTTGTTTTGTTTTGTTTTTCCTAAATCCATGCCAGCATTCCTTGTTTTTGTTTTTGTTTTTATCGTATTTTTAATAATAGCTATTCTTAGTGGGTTGAGTTAGAATTGTCAAGTACTTTTAATTTGCATTTCCCCAATAGCTAAAGTTGTTGAATGTTTTTATATACTAATTGGCCAGCTGTAGTTCTTTTAAGAAGTATCTATCTAGTTCATTTGTATATTTTTGATTGGGTTATTCATTCTTGGGGCAATATTTTCTTGAGTTCTTTATACTATGGAAACCAATTCTCTCTCAAAGGAGTAACCATCAAAGATTTCCTCCTATTATATAGGTTGTCTTTCACTCAGTTATATCCTTTGCTGTGCAGTAGAATTTTAATTTGAAGTATTCCCATTTATTGATTCTGGCTGTTATTTCTTGTGCTATCTGTGATTTTATTCGTTTGGCCCTTCTCTCACTTTAATTTGGTAAATTTGGTTATCTAGTTTATCTTTTCAAAAGACTGCTTGATCATTTGTATTTTTAGTTTCAATTTCATGAATTTCCACTCTAAATTTCCTTATTTCTTTCCACTGGTTTACGGACGGGTTTGTTCTTTTTCTAGGAGCTTGCTATGCAATGGGTTATATATCTGAGCTTCCTCTGTTCATCTAATGCAGGTACTCATAGCTATAAACTTCCTTCTTAAAACTACTTTGATTCTGCTCCACAGATACTGACATGCTATATTTCCATTACGATTTATTTCTAGGAATTTTTACATTTCTCCCTGATTTCTTCAGAGACCCACTGATCATTCAAGTGCGTATTATTAAATCTCAATGAGTTTGTGTGATTTCCTTAGCAACTGAGTTTTTACTATCATTCTCCTGTTGTCTGAGACAGTACATACAATTAGTTGAATTCTTTTGTATTTTGTGAGACTTGGTTTATGGCCTAAAATATGGACAATTTGGGGGCAAGTTCTGTCGGCTGATGAAAGAATGTGTATTCTGTTGTTGAACAAAAGACTGTAAATATCTGTTAAATCCAATTGACATGTAGTCTAGCTTAATTCTGGTGTTTCTTTTTTAATTTTTTTGTTTGGTTGATCTATTTTCAAGAGTAAAACATGAAATTTTTCACTATTATTGAGGATATACCTGTTTTTGTGTCAAGCAGTGCTTGCTTTTTGAAATTGAGTGAGTAGACATTCAATGAATAGATATTTGTAATTGTTATCCTCTCTTGGTGAGTATTGGCAATCTTTACCAATATGTAATGCTTTTCTTTGCTTCCTCTGCCCAATTTTTATTTGAAATCTTCTTTGTTAGATATAAGTACTCCTTCTTGTTTTCATATTCCACCTGCTTGCAATGTGATTTTCCATCTTTCTTTTTCAGGAAAAATGTGTGTATGTTTTTGTAGATGAGGTGTGTTTCTTGCAAAACACCAAATAAATAAATTTATTTCAATTTTCTTTTAATTGGAGAGTTAAAATCACTAACATTTAATGGTACTATTAAAAAATACCTAATTTTTGTCATTTTGTTGTTTCCTATTGTTTGATTAATTTCTGTCACATTTAGTTGTTTTATTTGTTAGGGGAAAACTTAATTTCTCCTTTAATTTGAAGACTAGTCTTAGGGATATAGTAATCTGTATGGCAATTACTTTCTTTCAGTGCTGGAAATGATGGATTTTAAAGTCTTTATAGAAGTCTGCTATTTTCCTGTTGCATTTGCTCTTTTAAGTGATTTGGCTTTTTTTTTTTTTCCAATAGCTTTCAATAGTCTTGCTTGTTCTGAATTTCTAACAATTTGACTATGTTATGGAGTCTTTTCTGGTCATGTCTTCTAGGGGTTCTAAATTTTCTTTGATTTGGACATTCATCTCATACCTAAAGTTTTGTAAATTTCATTGCATAAACTTTTGTGTATTATCAAGTATGTACACTCCTCCTAGAGGTCAATTCTTAAATTTGTTCAGGTCAATTCTTCCTAAATTTGTTCTTTTGGGGTTGTCTGGGCACTCTTGGATATCATACATACTGCTTCTTATTGTTTTTGTCATTATTACTCACTGAATACTCAAGTTATTCACTTTGTCTTCAAATCCCGATATTCCTCCCTCTGATTCATTTTGCCTACTACTAAGATATTTCATTGAGTGTTTATTTGAGTTATTGAGATTTCCATGCCAGGATTTCTGCTTAGTTCTTTTAAAAAACCTCTAGATGCTGGGCAGGGATTCTCCAACCAGAAGACAACCTATCCTGTCTTCCTGGTTAGTGTGCATGACTGGCGCAGACTCCAGGAGGAGAAAGACATGTGCCTCTCTAGATCCCGCCATGTTGGGAAGGGAGGCTCCAACTGAAAGACAACCTAGCCTGCCTTCCTGGTGAGTGTGTGTGACTGGCATAGACTCCAGGTGGAGAAAGACATGTGCCTCTCTAGATCCCGCCATGTTGGGCAGGGAGGCTCCAACCAGAAGACAACCTAGCCTGCCTGTCTGGTGAGTGTGCGTGACTAGCATGGACTCCAGGAGGAGAAAGAGATGTGCCTCTTATAGGCCTACCGGTGTGCAGGCTAAGTATCAAGGACTCCCCCTATCCCCTCGCCCCCCGTAAGCAACCTGCTGGTTCAGAGGACTGGCTAAGTTGATAGCAACTATGGTACATAAAGCAACTAAATGCTTGTATTGTTCAGTTGATTTTGTAGGCCTGGAGCCGGCAGTCTGAGCATCTCTTGGGAAGATGACAGTATGCTATGTAGCATATATAGGGGATTCTCCTCTGTCGTGTCTTTGAGGCCCAATATTGTTCTCATTGTTTTGCTTTACTCTGATTAATTTTTTTGTTTTATTTCATACTCTGTTTTTATTGATTGTATTGTGTTTTGTTTTTGGTTTGATTTTACTATGCCCGAAGGAATGGTCAACAATTCTGAAAGTAACAAGATATACTATAGCAGCTGTTGCTTTCCTAGTATCTTTCTTTGAAGTTCTGTACCAGTTCTACTGCTTTGTTTTGATTGACTTTGTTCTGTTATGTTTTGTTGCATCTTAGCATCTTTAAAATAAAGAAATACAAAATAAAAAATAAAAACCTCTATATAAGTAACACTGAATCTTTTATTTTTATAACCTTTATTATTTTATTTTACTTTATTTATTTATTTATTTTTGGTTCCAGGGCTTGAACTCACAACTTTGCACCTGTCAGGTAGGCACTTATGCCAATGAGTTTTTTTTTTATGTTAGAGAAGATAAAACAGAATAAAACCAATCAAAACAAACCCAGTGAAAGAGATATAGGACTTCAGAAAATTATGAAATTGACAACAGTTACTATAATGCCTCTTGATGTCTTCAAAATATCTGCCAATAGCTTTGGACATAGTAAAAATCAAATAGAACAGAATAGAATAGAAACAATAAAAACAAAACAATGGATGTAATAAAGGACTTCAAAGCAGGCTAATAGTAAATCCAAAATTGCTACCATAATATATCTTGCTATCTTTGAAATAGCTGCTCCTGCCATTGGATTTGACATAATCAAACAAAACAAAAGAGAATAAAACCCAACCCAGCAAAACAATGGAAACCATATAGGACTTCCAAAACAAGACAATAGGGAGAAAACAATGGCTGCAACCCTCAGAAAGAGTTCTCCCCTAGATGTCACACTGCATAGCATTATCCTCTGAACTTATGTTCAGATGAAAGAACCACAGGCATCCGATTGCATTTCACCTCCAGAGCTATCATCACAGCCTGTGTTTCTCTGGATAAGCCCGTCACTTATGATAGAGTGGGTGGGGATTGGTACCTCTTGTTTGCCAGCCCAGCACTGGAAGGGGCTGGGGTCTGGATGTTCCAGTCTGATGGTGGCCCCCACGGTGCTGGTTCCAACTGGGCTTGCTTGCTTGCTTTGTTCCCTCTACCCCTGGTCTGATAATGGTGCTAACTCACAGGGAGAGGCTGGAGTCTGGCTGTTCAAGTCCACCAGGGGCCCCTGGTGCTGGTTCCCAGACTGGGCTTCGATGCTGAATCTTTTAGAGCTTTCAATGATCAAAACAACCAGTTGCAGCACACATGCCATAGATTCACCACCATACTCTGGTTCCTTAATGAACTGGACTTAAGTCCTGTATTATCTCTCTTCATGCATTCAGTTACTTTTTCTTCTTTATTGTCTCTTCTTCAATCTAACTGATCATTTTAACTATCAGTTTAAATTCTTTGTCTAAAATTTCATCCATTCCAGTATCTGTGAGATTTGTTACAGACTTTTAGAGGCAACTTGTTGCTCTGATTTTCTCATTATACAGGTATTTCTCTGTTGAGCTTTGCAAATCAGCTAGAAAGGTATATATTCTACTGTTTTGGATTTTTAGATTGTTTTGCTTGTGGTTTTTGCTTGCTTGTTTGTTTGTTTTAAGTAAGTTCCTCTTCCTTTGGATAAATTCTTGGTTAGGGATGTGTCTCCATTTGAGCATTTTCATTCAGTTTGTTCTAAGTGCTAAGCTCTGCTGTTAGCACTGTTTTAAAAGCAGAAAGAAATTACCAGTACAACAATTAAAAAGCTAACCATATGTTATCAAATAATTAAGAATTCATTCTGAAAGATCTCTATTTTACTAACCCCTGAAAAAAATGGGAGAATAATAAAATAAAATAAAACACAAAAGAGCAAAGAGACAGAAGAAAGTATATGAGAGTAAGGAAAAAAAGCACAAAAAGGCAATGTAACTGAGATAAGTGATAAGAAGATTTTATCCAATTGTTAAACTAATAGCTAAAGTTAATATCTCTAAAAAGAAACCATTAAGGAATGTGATAAAACACAGAATGTTAAAAAAAGTATAAAACAAAAAGCTAATTCACACAGACGTACCCACCCACACAAGAGACCAAACCTAATCAAACAAAATACCAACCAAAAAACCAAAAAAACTGGGCAACAGTTGTCCTACTCTGTTGGTGAGGATGGCTATCCCAGAGCACCTTGTGGATGGTATCTTTAGCCCATGATGCTCTTGGGAACATACCAGGACATTCAATTGCTTCCTTCCAGGATTTCAGCCTTGAGCTTCAGGGCCAAGTTCCTACCTACAGAGTTTGAAGCCAGCTCCTCTGTGTTCTTCTCTTGTCTGGCACTCCTGGCTCCCAGTTGTGCCATAACTCACCTGATTTCTCTCTAGTGGCTGGAGTCAGGAAGAAGATAGTCACAGCTAGTGATTTTCTGGTGACTCCTCTACATTCCTGCTCACATGAGTTTAGCAACCACAGCTTTCTGAGTCTTCTGCTCACAGTTTTTGCAGGGCACAGGGACAGGGAGATAAGAGTTGAATTCAAGATGTCTCTCTCTCTGCCCCAGGACTTGCCACTTCTAGCCTCCCTATAGTCCTGAGTCTTTCCCTCTGGTTGTTTCCATGCTAATTGAGACTCTGGGAACCTTTACTAGGGAAAATCTCAGTCTCTGAGCCATACTACGCAGCAGGAGAGTCACTCAGCCTGGTTAGTACTGAGGGCAGTGGCTGCTAGGCTGTGTGACAATCAGGGGCCGCATCCATTGGCTTCTTCCACTGGAGGAATTTTTGCATTTCTAAAAATGGCATACTCTCCAAAGCTGCCATGGGGCAATACAAAGGTTAGGCAGTTTGTTTCTTATTCTTGCTACTCAATTTCTGGATATCGCTTGCTTGTTGTCTTGCTCTAAGTGTATTCCAATGCTAGATCTCCTTACAACCCGTCCAGCCATGTGCTTGCTGTCTTGGGTGAGTATCTCAGAGCAGCTTGTGAGTGCCGTGGCTTCTAATCTGCCATATGAATTCCTGATTTTTTTCCCATCTTCACCCCTCCCTCGTTTAGCTTGTGCAAGCAAGGGACTTATGTTGAGCAGTATTACCCCATTCACTTTGACAGCCTACTGAATTAGGAGAATTCTTCTGGAGAGATCATGAAAAAGGTTTTTCCTATTACCCTGCAATATTAATACAAAGCAAAAGGAAAAACCAAACCACTTGTGCCCTGCATGTTAGTATGAAACGATAGGATATTTTGCTTTGATGATGTTGGACCCATGAGCATAGTAATGCTGAATGTCAAGTGAAAATAACCGAGGTTGTTAATAAGGTCATGGAAACACTAACTTTGAATATTAATCATATGTTAAATCTGCCTTATTTCCAAACTTACTATGTGTTGTAATAAATTCTTCGCTATTTAGACTAAGCTGAATTTGTCATTATTATTATATGAAGCTGGCATTGCCAATAAAATTAAATTCACATTAGAGCTGTTTTATTTATCCAACCTTCTTTAACCAGAATGTTTACAGATCAAGGAGATAAAATCATCTATTAGAACTTTTATTTTTATTTTATTTTTAATTATAAATATTTAGGGAGTAAAATGTACTATTTCTAAACCTGTATTATTGGGTAATGATAAAATAAGGATAGTTACCAGATATATCACCTCAAATATTTTTCATTTATTTGTGGTGAGAATATTCAAAATCCTCTCATTCAGCTATTATGAATGTACATTTTTAACTATAGTCACCTGATGGTGACTCCTAACTTTATTTCTCCTAACTTCAAACTTGTATGAGTGAAAAAACCTCTCCTCAAATTCCTTTCCTACCCTAGTCATCTGATAACCACTGCTTGTCTCCACTTCTATGAAAAACTTCTTATTTTAGATCTCAAAAATCAGTAAAATAATGTAATATTGACCTTTTAGTGACTGGTTTATTTCATTTAACACAGCGTTTTCTAGGTTTGTTCAAGTTACTGATAATGACTAGATTTCATCTTCCCTATCCCTAAATGGTAATCCATTGTGGATCCACACCACATTTGACCACCCATTCATCCATCAATGGACACTTAGGTTGATTCCACATTTGTGGCTATTGTGAGCAGTGCTGCAATACTCATGACTACAGATATCTCTTTCATACACTGAATTCATATATACCAGTAGTGGAATTCTGAATAATATGTTAGCTTATTTTTAATTTTTTGAGAAGCCTCCATACTATTTTCCATAATGAATATATTAATTTACATTCCTACCGGTAGTGTACAAGGTTCTCTTTTCTACATATTGTCACAGATATTTAATTTATTTTTTAAATTACAGTCATTCTAAACCATAGTAGTATTTCAGTGTGGTTTTGATTTGATTCTCCAATGCATTAGTCACTTTTCCATTGCTGTGACAATATACCCAACACACACAACTTAAAGAAGAGATGGTTTAGTTTGGCTCACAGTTTCAAATATTTAAGACTATGATCAACTGGCTCCAAGGCAGAAATGTCACAGTGAAGGACTGCCCAGTTCATTAAACCAGGAAGCAGAGAGCAAAGAAAGGGTTAGGACAAGAATATACCCTGCAAGGCTGCATTCCCATTACCTGCCACCTCCAACCAGCCTGCACATCCTGACAGCACATTCAGTGGATTAATCCACTCAAGGGATTAGCTCCCCATGATTTGATAACTTCTCAAACTCCCACCCAACACATGAGCTTTTAGATCCAAACCATAGCACTTGATTATTGGTGAGGTTGAGCATTTTTTCATGTTCCCATCAGCCATTTCTGTATCTTCTTCTAAAAATTATCTATGAAGGTCCTTTGCCTAATTTTAAATGTTACTTCTTTTTGGTGTTTTTGTTTTTGTTGTGTTTGCTAAATAACTTACTAAGTTTCTCATATGGTCTTGATACTAGCCTCTGCTCAGACATACAGCTTACACACATTTTCTCCTATTTTATTAGCTATTTATTTGTTCTGTTGATTATTTCCAATGTTGTGCAGAAGCTTTTTATTTTTATTTAATCCCATTTATCTGCTTTTGCTTTTGTCACTTGTGTTTTTGAGCTATATCCAAAACCTCCTTGCCTATCCAATGTTATAAAGAATTGTCCCTTTGCTCTCTTCTAGTAGTGTACGGTGTTATGTTAGTTTTGAACCTTACACTAAGTCTTTACCTTTTGAGATCAGTTTTTTTTTTTTAAATACCAAGACCTAGGGGTCTGATTTCAATCTTCTGCCTGTGAAGGAATATCCCATTTTCACAGAACTCTTATTGGAAAGAGTTTTTTTTTCTTTACTATGTGTTCTTGGCACCTTTGTTGAAAATCAATTAGTATAAATGTGTGGTGCTATCTCTGGGCTTTCTCTTCTATTCCATTGGTCTGCATATCTGTCTATACTGTTATAGCTCATCCCAATGTTTCATTATATTATTATTTTGGCAACTCTTTTTTTCCCACAAATGACCAAAATTTCAAATGAATATCATATAAACTGATCATTTTTTCCTTATACTAAATTGTTAAGGATATTACTGATAGCATCTGTGTCACATTTCCATGAAGCAAGCTTCACTTAAAATAACTGCATTAATTTTGTGAATCTGTCAAAATGAGTACTTCACGAGCTTTTAAACTCAATATGTTAAAAAAAGTCATCAGAAAGTAAACAGGATATGAGACAACATCATCGTTTTCTAAGCTCTTCAAATACATGCTAAAATCTAAAATTGGAATTTTCCATTATTGTTAAGTTAACCCATGTTAACTTCATTTTTCAGCAAATGTTTGCGATATAGTCTACTCGATGACAATCTTTCATTTAACCAAAGCATCAAAAAATGCATTATTTCTAAAACTCAGAAATTCTTTTTGTTTTTCTAAAAGTTTTTTGGAGAGGATAGGTTCAGTAAGGTAGGAGGAAGAATAGAACGTGCATTAAAGTAGCCTTTTAAGAAAAACAAAAAGCTTACCTGTGCCCAGGGTTTCAGAGAAGTCAAGGAAGAAGTGATATTCGAATAGTTATGGTTATTCAGTGACCTCATGGGCTGAGAACTGACAGTAGGATTTAGCAAATGAGGGACATTAAAGATTTTCAGAAGAGATTAATTTCTGTGGAATAGGTGGATGTCTTGGTTACTTTTTGCTCTTTGCCGAGACAAAATACCCGACGCCCAAAATTAGGGAAGGAAAGGTTTATCCTTACAGTTTCTTGGGAGTTTCAGTCCATTAGTTGGCTCCAAGTCAGCATGGGGTGGCAGGTCTACAGTTCATGGTGGCTTCAAGCCACAAGGCACACTGGTGAGAGAGAGAGAGGCAGAAGAGGAAGCAAACAAGAGGAAGACCCACCTTCCTTTACACTGTATGTTGGCTCCACCCCTGGGTGGACACAGCACTCACATTGCCAGACAACAAACCAATAACAAACCAATAATTCAGCCCCATCAAAAGTATATGAAGACTTGGGGGTACATAGCATATTACTTGATATATTCCACCCTTGGACCCCCAAGGACTCATTTATATCCTTATTACAAAAGACATTTAGTCCATCTCTAAGAGTTGCCAAAGTCCTAACAGTTTCAGCACTGTTGAAAAGTCCAAGTCCCAAATCTCCTCCGAGATCTATGGCAAACTCTTTACTGTAACCCCCTGTACAAATGAAAACAAGGTTAAGCACTTCCAACATATAAAGGCACAAGATAAACATTACCATTCCAAAAGTTACCAACAGGGAAATATAAAGTATTGGAACCAAAGCAAGTCCAAAATCCAGCAGGGCAAACATTAAGTCCTGGAGTTCTCTGCTCAGCATCTGAAGCAATCTGGTTACAAGCTCCAACAGGCTTGAGTGACTCCACCCCTGCGACACCTTCAGGGATCTTAACTTCCATAGTCATCCTTGGACAATCCATGTTCCTTGGCTTTACCCTTACATCTTTACACATTGCTCTCTGCAGGCAAGGTGGAAGCTGCCTTAGCCTTTTCTTGTACTTAAAACCAGTGCCACGTGGATGCTGCCAAGGTCCGCTGCAGGCTGGAGCAGTAGCCAGGCTTTCCTCTCACTTGGCTGTAGGAGTCAACTGCCTGGATCGCTGAGCTCTCTGAACCTGATTGTGAGGAACAGCTTCTCTATGCCACCATTCTGGAATCCGGCATGGCCGCTGCCATTTTGGGACATGGCACGGCCTCTGTTGCCACTCTGGGACAAGGCACTCTGTGGCTTTTTCCTCTGAGCAAACTCTCACTTTTGAAGGCCTGAGGCTGCAAAGGTTGGAGGCCCGCTGCTTCCCAGGATGCCCCCAGGCCATCTTTTTTATTCTTTTGTTCCTTCTCAGTAATCAAGATCTCATCTCCATCTTTAAAGTCCACAGCTTCCTGGCCAAACTCACAAGGTTTTAAGTCACCATACTGGGCTCCTTGCTCTTTATCTACAACATAAATCTGGCTAAGAGCCCCCAGCAAAAGCCAGGCCACCATTTCAACGTTTGGCTGTCTTATAATTTCTCTCTGTAAACTAATTAATCCTTTGCCCTTAATCTCAGTCTCAGGCAAAGTCTCTGGGCATGGGCAAAACACAGACAAACTTTCTGCCAAGCCGTAAGGCATCATGTGGAGTCCAACACCCAATGTCGTCCTGCTTCCCAGCAGAAATCTCCCGACCCTGGTCTTTACCAGCAGGCTTTCTATCAGACTTCTGGTCTCCTGGGCTCTGACCAGAATCTCCCATACAAAATAACCTAAGCCGTTCCAGCTCTATGCAAGTAGACGACATCTCCGAACCTTTCCAAACTTTCCCCGCAAGCCATTTCCAAAGGCTCTCAAACCACATGGTCAGGAATAGTCACAGCAATGACCCCACTCTTCTGGTACCAAATTCTGTCTTGGTTACTTTTTGCTCGTTGCCGAGACAAAATACCCGACGCCCAAAATTAGGGAAGGAAAGGTTTATTCTTACAGTTTCTTGGGAGTTTCAGTCCATTAGTTGGCTCCAAGTCAGCATGGGGTCGCAGGTCTACAGTTCTTGGTGGCTGCAAGCCACAAGGCACACTGGTGAGAGAGAGAGAGGTGGAAGAGGAAGCAAACAAGAGGAAGACCCGCCTTCCCTTACACTGTATGTCGGCTCCACCCCTGGGTGGACACAGCACTCACATTGCCAGACAACAAACCAATAACAAACCAGTAACTCAGCCCCATCAAAAGTATATGAGGACTTGGGGGTACATAGCATATTACCTGATACAGTGGATGAGCAGAAAACCTAAATCAGTTAAAAAATGAGACTAACTGTAATATAGACTTCCCTCTTGTTAAATTTGCCTCAAATGACAGTACAGAGAGGGTATGGTGTGCAGAGAGGTCAAATGATATTTCTAAGTAAAGGATATAATTTTTTAATAGTCAAATAATGAGATGGAAATTGATGAAGTAGGAGAGAGGAGAATTGCTAGAATGTGGTCTTCAGTAGGCAAAAGGAAAGGATTCAGTATAAATGTATAACTATTGCCTTGGATAAGGCAATAATAGGTCTCAGGCAATGTATGTTCAGAAATGAAGGCGTATGAAGTGACATGGTGGAAAATTTTAGGAACTCTCTTCTGATTTGCTCTTTAGTCTCTGTGAAAAAAAAAGAAATTGAAAATAAACTAAGAGGTACTAAAAGTATAGAGAAAGGAAGAAATTATGAAAAAGACATTCAGGAGGAAAAGATCTGGGGAAATGCATTGTGATTGCCAGGAAGCAGTAAGTACACTCTTAAATTTAGAGTTCATGACAATGAAATACACACCTGAGGGTGGGCATGGTGGTGCACACCTGAAATCCCAGCACTCAGGAGGCTGAGGCAGAAGGATCCCTCTTGAGTTTGAGGCCAGCCTGGGTTACATAGTGAATTCAGAGCCAGCCTGGAAAAATAGGACTTTGTATAAAAATAAACAAATAAATAAATAAATAAATTACAAACACTTGAAATGGAAGAGTGTAAATAGTCCTAGGTGGCACAAACGACCACTCATAATTTCTAAAAGATACATTCTCTATGACTTCTTAAAGAAAGTGATTATTCATAGAAAAATAGTGAATATATCACTCCACATCAAGCTTCCACTAGCCTCCTTATCTGTAAGAATACTGGCCCTTTCATTTCTTTTACCACTCAACCTCCAAAATAGGTTAGATCTTATAGATTATAGCATTTTATTTGCATTTGCTATTCTAATGCTATAGTATTCAATTAGGACCCACAATTTCAGGCCATGAACTCAGCTTGAAAAAATTATTTTGAAAATATTCGTAACTCCATCAAGTTTTGTAAGGCTGCATTCTATCAGATTGAAAGAAATTAAGTATCATTCAGGAAACTGGCTCTTAATTTCCCAGGTTTATATCTGAGTCTTTGAGAGGACAATATCAAGATATCATTTGTTATTTAATCATGCTAGCATGCAGTGTATACCACACTGCTCTCTATTTTTGATCATGACTCCTTGAGACTGACACTTAAGGACCTTCCTTTCAATTCACAGAATATTTCAGCACTGGTAACTTGAGATATACCAAGATCATCTTGTTTCCTGCTAGATGGACACTGTCAAAGCCTGGCTCATCAGGCAAATGGAATATAGGAATAAGGGGGGATAGGCAGGAGAAGTGAAGGCCATGGAATGTAAATATCTACATCTTGCTTTCCCTTTGATCATCACCTCATTCCTGAACCCTAGAAAATCTAACCGAATTCAGTAATGATAGGAATCGCTCTTTCTCAACATACATTTTTCCCTATTTTCCTGGATCCATTCTCCCCCTTCCCTTGAGAGCTAAACTATTGATGCTCAAGTCAGTGTATTCTTTTTTCTCCGTTTCTTATATGAATACTTCTAATATATCCCTTTTCCCAGTTTAGAACTGCCAAGCTGCTATCCACACTACCATCATGTTCACCCAATTTTAAGAAGTGGAATGTGCAGGTGTTACAGAAAATAGGAAGAGTGAAGGAGAGCATTTAGTGTTTCAGAACTGTTTTCCTGCTTCACTAATGTGATAATGATGACTCCATGCTTGCTGAAGTAGGAGGTGCGAGTCAGAATGCTGCAGTAGAGACAGAAATAGTAACACTGGGGATGACTTCCCAGCAAAAACACTATGCAAGGAAGCAGCACAAATACAGGGCGAATTTACATTTTCAGCACTTGCCATTTCGAAATTAGCTCATCTGTACAGCCAGAGCACCAATAAAACAGAAATGTTTTCAAAAAAATGTAGACAGACATGTATTTCCATATACGAATTTTAAAAATCTGGCTACCTAACTAGGATATGCCTCACAATAAAATCAGGTCAGGAAAAAAAAAAAAACCTAGAGTGTTTTCGGAATTTCAATCTCTGCTTTCAGTTCCAGCACATCTGTAGGAGTAATAAGTTTTGTGATTTCTAAGAGGCTTGTGGTTAACCTCACAGCATGGAATGAATTATCTACAATTCCATCCTTCATTAAAACACCCTTTCCATGAAACGTGTCAATGAAGTCAGAACCTGGCTGGCCACTGATCAACCATAGAAATGACTGTTCATTTTTTTCTTCCCATTATATTTCTTAATTATAACAAAATACAGTTATTCATTCCCAAGAATTTTTTAAACTGTTTATAGTGTGCTCCAAATAAGACCTATAATATTTAATTTAAATAGAATATATATGTAAATTAAATGCCACACAAATGTAAATAGAAATGCCTTTGACTTCAAATGAAATACAGTGATTACATTTTATCATTTATTGCTCAATCTGTCCAAATATATTCTTTTGAAACATAATAATAGAAAGGCCTTTAATTCATAACCCTGCCCACAAAATACATAATCTCCCAAGTGCGCTTAAATTTGAGAGCAAACAAAGGAGAATGACACTCTGAAAGCAATTTTGGCATCATTAATTCCACATTTTCAGTTCTAAGCACATGCAAATTACACTCTTACATTTCTGATCCCTCACTTTTCACCACGTATTCTTTATGAGCTTGGTACAAAGGAGGGAATTTAAGCAAAGGTCATTCTTCCCTAGTTTTAAAGTCCTATCTCTAGTACTATGATGTAATCAACCACGAAGATCCAAAATTAAAATCATAGTATCCCCCCAACTGAATAATTGGGTAGATTTGCCAAAAGCCTTTGGTTAGACTCTAGTTGCAGACTGTCATTAGGAGTCATTACATTCCAACAGCTGCTTGAGATAAACAGTTATGTTCAGCAGGTAATAAAAATAAGAGTATTCACACCTGATTTGAAAGAGAAATAGAACATTGAACTGAATGCTCTTATAAATAAGAATTCTACTAGGGATCAATGGCTATATTCTTGTTCAAAATATTTACAGTGCAAAATAGAAGAGAAGATAGTGCCGGGCGTGGTGGCGCATGCCTTTAATCCCAGCACTCGGGAGGCTGAGGTAGGCGGAGCGTTGTGAGTTCGAGGCCGGCTTGGGCTACAACGCGAGCGCAAGGCCGGCCTGAGCTACATAGTGCGACCCTGCCTCAAAAAAGCCAGGGCTGGGAGTTTGGCTCAGCAGCTTAAGCGCCTGTCTGGCAGGTGCGAGGCTGTGAGTTCGATCTCCGGTGCCGCAAAAAAAAAAAAAAAAAAAGAGAAGATAGTTACAAAACCGTTCATATAGGCTTTGAGTATTTAAAATATTCAAATTTCATTTCAAAAAGAAATCATATAAAACAGTTTTTCTTCCTCAAAAAGATAAATTTTTCGGGCACTTGAAAGTTATTAGTAGGTAATCCTATCAAATTTATGTAATGATATTATAGGAAACATTTTTCAGGTTTGAATGATTCATTACTTTAAATAATTTTGTTGATACATATGCCAGAAATAATCACTATGGTGCCAAACCACATATGAAAACAGGTATTTTATTTTTAACAGAATATATACTATACATCATTTTTCTCCCTATATTATTCTGGAATTTATTAATATGGAATTTTATAATATTTATGATAAAATTTCTAGTCATTCAATACAAATATTCTCAACTTGTTATGGTTTCTACAGCTGTATTTGGAGGTTTAGCTTGATGAACAAAAATATTAGCTTTGTTGTAATGAGAAATAAGAACAGCACTTAAAATTTACTACCACACTGTGGGAAGGACTTCTACACAGAACTGCATAGTCAAATTGTGTCACAAACCATTTTTATACAGATTTTTAAGCTTTCTGGAATTGATTTTGAGTCTCCTAACCAAAAGGGTCTTTTTTTTTTTTTT
>RJWM01027173.1:0-27113 GCA_004363535.1 Dasyprocta punctata | reverse complement strand
TTTTACTTCTTTGCATCATTTTGCAGTTGTTGGATGATTTTTCCATGGTACCTTCCTATTTTTAAGAGGACTTTCTTTTTGTATCTGCTAACCATGATCCTATATTCTAGTGCTGATATTATATTTTCACTTTTTCATTAAGTTTTGCAAACACTCAATGCAATTTTTAATTTACTGGATATCTGTTTGAATCTTTTTCATGGGTTCCATTTATTTTCTATGTTAGGCATTCATGGTTTCCATCTTTTAATTATGCTTCTCTAAATTTTAGCCATGTGTACTCTAGATTTGCTGAACAAGTCCTTCATTATGGTCATCATCTCTTTTTTTTTGCCTGTAATTACTTCTATTCTAATTTCATGTATATATATATGTACATTATTTTTCATAATATACATATATATATATATATATATATATATATTCTTTTTTACTTATGCTGCTGCTATTCCAGAAATTTCTATGGGTAGTTTCTGATTTCCTCTATTTCATTTTCCTCTGGATTTTTCTCAGGTGAACTGCAAGTCTGGGGTTGCATTTTTCTTGTTTGTCTTGTCACTTTTTAATTTTAACTTGTTTTCTGTTTTGTTGGTTGTATTCTTCTTATGTTAGATTGCTTTATCTCTGGTATTGAGGCTTCCCTGGGAAATGTCTATTACTCCAAGATGTCTTCTAGGTGTAGCTGGCGGTTGGTCTTTGTGTCTGTACCAAGATTGTACCTTGGGATGAGGAGTTGTTATTTATTTGGCTCTGCATCCTGCACTTTGATACTGGGTTATAGGATGGTTATGACCCCCAGATTATCACAGAGTTGTCATGCAATGTGAACAACTAATTTCAACAAGTATGGCATCCTGCTAAAGTAGTGAAATTAGTAATAACAGTATCATCAAATACAGCCTAGAAAATGATAATCCGTGGTAACTACTAATTTGATGTCTCTAACCATAGGAGAAAGAACTATAATTATACACCAATATCCAACATAAGCCAGTAACTTGTATGCAGTGAGTTGCTTTCTGGTACAGTGATTTTATCCTGTAAGGGATGTGAATTTAAGAGGGGCACAGGACAAAACCTAGTGATAACTGAGGAAAAAATATGGTAGAAACAAGGCTGATGGACAAAGGATGATCATGCAACCTTTGGAAAGCTGAAGAAGAAGGTAGAAGAGAAAGAATGAAGGAGAAAGCAGAACTTCAAGGCAAACCAGAAAGACTAGAGACAATGTCCATTCACATGAAAATATAGAAAAACTAAAAAAAAGAATGTGGAGGAAACAGAAAGACAGGACAGACAAACCAAACTCAATGAATGAAAGTCAAAACCTAAAAACAATCCCCTCCCAAAAAAAGAAAAGAAAAAGATTCCTTTACTGGCCCCAGTTCTGTGTTAGCTTCCTAGTTTGAGTCAGAATATATGCTGAGTAACTCCACCAAGTCTACAGTAGGATAACTGCTGGGTATGGAGCTGCTCTTGTCCACAATATTGACTTCTCTCATGCACTGACTGTAGGGTAGGGGGAAGGCCTTTGTACCACTATCCAAGGCCATTTGCATACTTGCTTCACCAGTCTCAGAGCAAGTGGCTGCTTCCAGTAGTTTGTATCCAGAGCTAAGACTGCCTTTCAGCCTCCACCAGAACAGATCTGGGTGGTCTCACTTCCTACTTCTCAGCAGAATTCTACCCAGTCAGCTGTCCAACTGCTATCTATCTATTGTGACTACAATGCCCTTCTCTTATTCCACTCTGGAAGTTCAGCAGTGGAACAACTCAGGGGCTGTTCTACTGCTGAAATTTGAGCCGCAAACCCTTTAAAATAAAATGTAAATTCCACCCATCCTCTACTGCTTCTTAATGCAGCTGTGTGTCACACACTGCTCTGGTTCACTCATTAACTGCTGACTCGGGGGGGTACCGTTCAGAAAAGTGTCTTGTGCTCTCACTGCTGCCTCTGGCCACACAAGACTTTCCCAGTACAAGTCAGGTCTCCATCTCCCAGTAAGAGCGAAGTTGTTTTTCCTGCCTTTTGGCCTTCCAGACTGGACCTCCTGGTTTCCAAGTGTGCAGTGGTGAGCTATTTCTTCTTTCATAGCAATGAATCCTGTTTTCTTTTTTTCTGTCACTTCCCTCATGGCTCCCATGTGCCCTGCACTCCTTTTGATTCCTCTCCATGCTATTGTTTTCCAGCCTCTTGGCACTTTGTCCTGGAAAGGCTGAGTTGCCAGAACTCAGCCCTCTGCCATTTTTTCCTGCCCCCACCCCCTTTATATTAAAAGTTCCAATAAATGTTGCCCTTAGCTAGAAAATTTAAAAAATTTTCTTGTTTATCAGAAAATAGAAAAGAAGGGAAGTTAGGGTGATTATCTCATTCTTCAAACAGAAAAGTTTTCAAGAGGATCACCAATGCAATTGAGGCAATGTCTTTTTCTTTACAGTCTGTAGGATTTGGTAGAAATTTTTGGCAGGAAGTGGATAAACCTTGAAATCATGGTACCAGGTGTCCATTTATCTGCCTTCAAGACTAGGAATGATGAGAAATTAAGATTTTAAGGACTTTTAGACATTTAAAGTTTTTTGTTTTAATTTTGTGGTGGACTGTCCATTTCTCTTATTGATATAATTTGTGGAAGCACCAAGAAAACTCAACTGATATAACAAAGATTACTATTTCTGAATTTCTTTCTGAATATGACAGGAATGGCTTGGATAGGATTATTTATTATCTACATTTTTAGGACATTTTGTTTTTCAGTGTTCACCTGAATGTTATCCATTCAAATTTGGTTTGATGTAAATGTTTATCTTCAGGTCACGTTCAACAACAAATACTGACTGAAAATCAAATATAAGGAAAAGGAATATTACAGTGAAAAATGCAGGAATACAAGCTTTAAAAGAATGTAAACATTATGTGAATCTACTACATGTGTATGTCCTCATTAAACACAAATATATAACTCTGACAATTAGAATTATATATGCAACTTATTCAAATATAAAAGATTAAATATTTCAATATGTTTATTTGAACTAATAAAACTCGTATATTCAGTAAACAAATTTTTTAGAAAATCTTCTAACTTTCCATTGTATAACAAATTCTTTCCCTAACTTAATATTATTGCCTCCTTAAAAGATTTTTATAAAACTTCAAGAACTATATGAATTAAAAATGAGAACAAGAATTTTTTAGTAACAATTAGTATGAAGGTTTTCCTGTGTATTTATCGTATAAATCTTGGCGTATGTATGTACACACAAATATTTATCAAAATGCTTAAAATTTCTTAATAGGCTCTAACATAAAATTGTTTTGAAGTTAAATATCTCTGCAAAATTTCTCCTTGCAGTGGCATTAACTGCATGGTAAGTATTATGGAAAGTTGATTGCCTTGCTAAATTTCACACTGACTTATTGTTACCACATAAAAACAGTCATAGCATTCCTGTTAGTTTTTAGTCTTCACTGATACAATTACAACACATTTTCAATATTGAAATTAATACAGAAAAACATGCTGTTGAAAACTGTGTTAATAACTTTTAAGACAGAAGAAAGGATAGGTGGTGTGCTAGTAAAACACTGAATCAATGCTAAACTTAGGAAAATGGGCCTGGTATATATCAGAACATTTACTTTAAGTATTAATATGCTATGTAATATCATTTGTGTCTGTAAAATATAAATTGATACTATTCAAATCATTATAGTGCAGTGCTTCATAAATAATGGTGTATATTTACATCTATAATTATTCATAAATATATAATAGTGAAATAGATTGCAAATATGGAAATATATTAAGTACAAAGAGAAAGAAAATATGGAAAGAAGTTGAGAAGAACAATGAAATCTGTAAAGAGAATAAAACAAGAAAGAAAATGGACTAATAAGCTATTTTGGAGTATACAATTTTGTGTTTAGATTAGGGACTATTAGAAAGAAACATAGATAAAACTTATGAGAAAGGCACTGTTTCTTTCTGGCTAATTAAAACTCAAAATGAATGCAGGAATTTATGAGAAAATTAGCAAATATGTATTTAGAATACTTACCTGATCACAATTTTAATCATCTCATAATGTGAAATAAATTCTTTATAAAAAGGAGAACAATAAAATAAAAAAGTACAGTTTACTCAAGCTACACGAATTTCTTTGAAAAGTCTAGTTATTCGTTAGAACTTCTATAGATACAACAAAAATGTTCACTGTGAACTTGAAGTTATACATTTCTTTACATTTATGTACTGTATGATCACTCATTCCTTCAAAAGCATAAATCAAGTGTTGTTTCACACATAGTACACTTACCATGAAGTGGAGATACCAGATATCAGAGCCCATCTCATGTACATAAGCAGCAACACTTATTCTTCCTTTTAACCTCAGCAATATTTGTATACCAATCCTGTGCTCTGGCTCCAAAGAGCTCATAAGAACAAATAAACATACTATGAGAGCCTTAAAACCTTAATCAAAGTAGAGTACCAGCAGACGGTCAAGATAAATGTAAAGTTTTAGGGCTCTGTATCCATGTTCTGAGTAGAAAGGCTCATGGATGGATTATTTAAATCAATGACCTATTAACTACTAATAACTAAGTTTTCAGACTGGTGTTTTCTTTTTTACTTCCTGTAGCAAGTCTAAACTTTACCTTTTTTAAATTAAAATACAAATCGATATGAATATCTATCTAATTTATTTGCAGAAAAGAAACCATTTTGGCTTTGTCACTCTCTCCCACCGACTCTGAAATTCCTCATTTCTCTAAATCATTACCTTTAATGACAATAAAATTATGTACTATCCTTCTGGGGGCAAATTAATCTCAGTTGCTGATTACATATGATTTCTTGAAAGTATAGCTATCTTCTGTCATTAAGGATAACCAGAAGTTGAGATCAGTAAAATTCATAACTATTAAATGCTAAATAATGTTTGCAGGTATGAATTTATATAACCCAAATATACTCAAAATGGTAGTGTTGCTATTTTCACATATATTTAAATAAAACTGGTGTCTTGCTCAAATATTATTGAAATCTAACTGAATTTTGATCATATGACTCTAACGTAAATCAACATGTTAGAAAGAAATACGTTATTGATAAATATATGTGTTACATTCACTAGAATGAGATGGTGTTTATGGAAAACACAAAACTATTGTTTTCCAGAAAGCTAACTTTTTCTTTCTCAAAACAAGTTATACTCCACTTTCAAAATTTGCTCAAGAGCCCTTTAAATAATAATACTGCCTAACTCATGGTTTTCTAATTTTGTCTCCAAAATTCTTTTCTTTCAAATTCCTGTTTGCTGACTGTGTAGATAACTTCTGTTATCTACTAAAATAATTCTGGTTTTGTTGTAATCTGTAATTTGAAACTCTTCTTTTTTCTCTCCAAAAAATTAATGTGTCTAGAAGGTAATCACTCCTCACTACAGTTGGAGATACTGATATTAAACAGGCTGATTGAGGGTGCCAGTCACCATAGGAAGCTGAGAAGAAAATTATGGGACAAGAAAACAAGCATACTGAATACAAAGAATAACTTAAATCCTCAATATTTATACATGTATTTGGCATATACTCAGGTGCTATCTTCCCTCTGTCTAAGGAGGTGGTTGCTGACTCCAAGGCTGAAAGCATATGGTGTGGGATGGAAAGAAGTGAATCCTGGAACAGAAAACCTGAAACTTAAGTAAAAATCTCCTTTATCAATTATGAAACTCTTATGTTCACTGCAGAGATCTGGGATAGCCACATCCAAGCCAACAATCCACGGGCAAGGGACAAGATTATTACCTTCAATGAAGCAAGGGAGCACTCAAAGTAAAACCCAACACATTCCAATATGTGAAGGTGTAAACAATCTGACAGCAACATCACCATCACACACTAACACACACACAGCAAGTCCTATTTGTACACAAAGAGATTTTTTTCATATCTTCACTTATAAATAGAAGTAAGGATTTCTATAATCATAAAGAAAGATTGCATGTAAGCTTTTATGACCAATGAAGTTTGTTTCAAAACTTTTATAGGTTTTTTTCTTTTTACCCTTAAAAGGACTGACTTTCATCTTTTGTGGATATTCCCATGGTCTGCCATAGCATGCTCATTCCAGATAGCAATCTCTTACAACTCTCTAATACTTCAAACAGTTAGAGTCCTTGATGTTTGCATTAGTTTGACAAAATATGCAGAGAAATATGAGAGGGTTCCAGAATTTCAGGGGAGCCTGGGGAAGGAATAGGCAAGTAATAGATTATACATATTACCTAAACATTTTTCAGAATCTATCAGTTGCAGACTAGGTATGCTAAAGATTGCAAGGGAAGCACTGTAAGAAACAAAGTTAACTATATACCTTGGAAAATGTAATCTCCACATGAAAAATAATATACCCATTTTATTGAGATAGCAAAATACTAACATCAGTTAGAAAAATGAAGGTAAACATAGTAGATAAAAAAATACTACATCTTTTTTATCTATTCTTTTATTGATGGGCACTTGGATTGTTTCCAAGATCTGACTATTACAAATTGGGTTGCTATAAACATGGGTGTACAAATATCACTGTGGTATGATGTTTTCAATTCTTCTGGGAAAATGCCCAGAAGTAGGATAGCTGGGTTGAATGGGATCTCTAATCTTGCTATCAAGAAAGATTGCATTGAGACTTCTATAAGTAAATGGACATGACTTGAGACCATACTCATAAGTGAGATAAATCAAACCTACATGTGTAAATACCGTATTGTCTCCCTAGTGTAAGAAACTGAAAAAGTATATATGATTCAAAATCTACAATAAATACTATGTAAGGGTAAAAAACTGCTCAAAGAACAGAAGTAATTGGGAAGGGAAAAGGGGGAAAGAGGGAAGGGAAAAGGAAAAGATATAAATCTGTATATATGTATATGTAAGATAACTAAAATGAACATACTGCTGAATGTATTAGTTATTGAGAAAGAACAGTTAATACTCATATGATTAGATCAATTTTACATGTCTGTATCTGTTAATGTAAACAAACATTTTGAAGATAACGATATGCAATATTGCAACAATTGTCAAGTTTCTATCATCCTGTTTTGTAAACCTATAATGTTACTGTTATGCATTTACTCTAGTTGTTTGTTTGTCTCTTTTGCTTTTTGTCTTTCTTACATGTGTCTTTTTTTTTCTTTTTCTTTTTCTCTTAAATAAAAATAAGAGCAAACAAACAAAAAAAACCATAGTGGATATATTTATAATACTTTAAAGTAGTTTATTTCAGTTGAAAAATAGGTAAAACTGTAGCACAGTGATAGGGATTATTAGTTTGTACCTTCATAAGTAGTATAAAAATGCTACTTATTTAAATAGTTTTTATAACTACAGTGTCTGCTTTTTCTCATGATAAGGGTACGTAATAAGCAGGCAGAAATATTCTTATGTTAATTACATCAAAATAGTAGCCAATATTAAACTATCATTTTAAATTTGCTAGCAGCAAAACAGGCTGTAATTGTGTTCACAAAATATCATATCTGTTCTTTCAAAACAAAGTTGTAATGCAATAATAACAATGCTGGAAACCAAGATTCCATAATTGCTGGAATTTTAAATGAATCTCCACTAACTTAAATTTGAGAAGAGTAGAATTTTAAATATTGCCACTCTCATAAAACATAGAAAAAAAGGGAAAGTACATAACATCTATAGCCAAGTGCTAACAATAATCCCAATATTATAGTAAGGGTATCTGTGGTTAGCATGTAAATTTCTTTATATGCATCAGTATTTCTCTGCCAGATAAATATGTATCACGATATACTGTGCTGTGCATTAACATCAAAGATAGTAGACATGGAAAAATCATTAGGAGGACCAATACAGTTATAGAGATGACTGAAAAAATATGTTTTTAAATTTATGCTTCAGAAGAAAAGAAAAGCTTTGATTATTCCCTACGTAAAAGTATATTTACCTTTTTACAGACAAAGTTTAAAAGTGATTTTTTACTTCATTTATCATAACAGAAGGTTACTACTTGCAATTTTACTTGAATATGCCATATTTTCTTATACTCCTGTTTAATATCTGAGAGTACTATGTATGCTGGGAATATCTTATGTGAGGCACAAGCTTTAATTGTGTAGGAATTTGAAAATAGAAAGTAGTAAATATAATACAGTGAAGCACAGATGCAGATTCTGTTTATCTGAAATAGGAACACTGACAGGAATCTGTAGTGAACAATGACAAATATACAGGAGTCTGAACATATCAAACAATTTCAAAATGTGTAAAATGATTTACTCCAAAGACGTACAGAAAATAAATTGTTGTAAAACTTTTAAAGAACACACTGTAGTAAAACTTTACATTAGATCCATTTCTATTTATTTATTGATACAATGTTTTTCTGAGAATCTCTAGATATTAAAAATGGTTCTTGTAAATGAAAATTTAGTAGAAACACAAATAGACAAAAAGCCATGCCTCCATGGAAACTTTTTTTATGGTTTTAGATGGACAATGATCAAGGTATATCAAAAATATATATAATAAGGTAGATGATGATAAAAGTTTAGGAAAATATAGATATATAATACAAGCACATAAAATGTCAGAGGAAAGTGATTCTGAAACAAATGAGAAGATTAGGAAAGACAACACTGAGTAGATCACTTTCAAATAAATAAGAGCCTTCTACTTACTCGGGAGTAAAACTATCTAGAAAGTGAAAACACCAAATGTGAAGCCATTAAGCAAGGAATTGTTTTCTGTTCTGTTTCAGACACAGCAAGGAGGCCTGGATGAAAGGAAGGTGAAGGGTGAAGTGAGACAGAAACGAGTCAAGGAATTGGCTGGGCGGCTTTGGGAGTCATGGCAATCTCTCAGTCTTTATTTTGAGAGAGATAGGGATCTTTTGGGTGCTTAGCTCAGATTAATGTTTTGTGTTTTATTCATGTTTTATATTTTATCCTACCACCTTTGTTGAGATTAGACTTTTCTGAGGCAAGAGAAATAATAAGAAATCTATTTTGAGACTGTTGCAGTATTTGAGATGATGGTATACTGGACTAAATTCATGGTGGCAAAGTGGTGAAGTGTGTATACTTTTGGAAAGATTTTGAAGACAGAACTGAAGAAAAGAAAACTGTTGATGGATTGACTGTTAGGTGATGGATAAAATGGAGAATCAAAAGAAAACTGTTGATGGATTGACTGTTAGGTGATGGATAAAATGGAGAATCAAATGGAGAATCAAAATCCTAAGCAATCGGAAGTATGGAATTGCAATTAACAGAGAAATAGAGAATTTTGACACATTAAAGGAATACCAGCAGTTAAAATTCAGGCATACTATGTCTGAACTACATACTAGGGTTTGTTAATATATTATACATTTATGGATCTGGAGTTTGTGGGAGAGGGTGATGGCTTGCTACTGAGTAAATGAAAACATTAGAATATTATGAGATCCGTGAAACCAGATAAAAACGTATAGAGAAATCTTTCTGGCTAGTATTACACAAGAATAATAACTTAAAGATGAGCAATTACAAGGAAATATTGTAAATGAACAGTTAAATAACAGTTCACATTAAACTCATATGCATTTTAATGTTCTATCATGTAGAGTTTGAATGCTTGATTATTATCATGAATAAAGCAATTTTCTTCATGCACATAAAAAGCAATTGATAAAATGACACAGATAGCATAATTTTAATGATTAATATCTTAATGAGTACTTTGCCTATCCAAAAAGTGTATTTAAAAGGCCAAATTTGAAAATGTACACCTCATTAGTTGTCAAAAAATGAAAGCTACAATCTTACAATAATCACAGTCACCAAGATAGCTACAATCAAAGAGATTATAAACACTAAGCATAGTGATAATGTAGAATAGTGAAATTATCACACACAGACAATGGGAATGAAGAATGACTTAACCACATAAAGGTATTCTAGGAACTGTTTGGCATTATTCGATATATTTAATATTTAATGGCCATGTAATTTCACTACTAAATATACACTCAACTGAAATGAGTACATACATGAGCAAGACACACGCAAGAATATTCATATCAGAACTGTTTATAACATTATTATAACAGTCTCAAATTATAAAAGCATCAATTCAACATATAGTAAAATGGAAAGTATGGGAATTTCATAAAATGAAATATTATATACAGTACTAATGGATGTGATAAATAGCACTAATAAACCTCATAAACATAATTCTGAGTTTTAAAAATTCATACACAAAAGAACATACAATGTATTATTCCATTCATTTAAATCCAAAACCATTGAAAATTGATAGGTAGTATTACAGGTCAAGACAGAGCACTATAGAAAAGGAGGAAGTTATATTTATAAGCAGACAAGAGGGAACTTTTGGAGTAATGACCTTTTTTCTGTTTTCTTTTTAATGTATATGATCATGCAAGTTTTTATTGAACTATGTCCTAGTGCATGTGTTTTTCTGACATATATTATACTAATATATAAATGTTTACTTGAAAATATGTTGAGAATACTTGAAAATCAACAAAACTTTATATAAAAGTATTATATAAAATGAGAACCTTTGAAATCAACTTAACCAACTGCCTAATCTCACCTAAAGAGAGAAGACGAGAGTTTAAGAATAAATGCTGTGTGCATCCCAGTTAAATAGATGGAAAAAGTCAGTTTGGTAACAGGCAGACACCGTAAAGAAAGAAGATCAGCTTATTTTTATAGGATTACAGAAGGAGAAAATAGAGACTGGAAGAGAAAAATACACAGAAAAAATGATAGTTGACAGTTTTCTAGAATGGATGAAAATCTAAACCTCACCCCAACAAATCACAAGTATGATGAATAAAAAGAATACCTTACCTCTGAGCAGCAGTCACATGGCACATTAGTAGAAAGAGATCATAAAAACAACTGGAAAGGTAAGATAAATTATCCATAAAGGAGGGACATCAATTTGACAGTGCAATGCCAGAAGAAAGTTGAATAGCTTCAAAAAAGAAAGAAAATAGCTGCCTAATGAAAATTCTGCACCAAATGAAAACTATCTTTCAAGCATGAGTTTAAAGAAAACATATAACCTTACAATGAAGGGGACATGCTGACAGCACCCTAATCCACAATCAATCTTTGCACCAGTACTTCCACAGCTACTAGATATTATAGGTCTTCTACAATGAAGAGTGATAAACTGCACAATATAGCTGGTGATGGATTCTGACTTTAATTTATCAAGCCTTTGCTCTCTCTCAATATATAGCAAAAAAGGAACAGGGATAAGGAAAGCTGAATGTATTTTATATTCTTTGGTTTGTTGTGGCTTATTAGAAAGAGCTGTAATGGGCATATTTTGGTCAATAGAAAATATTTTAATATGAAATTGTTGTTAGTTGCCATTAAAAACTGTGTATTTTCATTCATTGTAAAATTGTTATTTGACTATGTATGAAACCATATGAATTTTGTGAAGATTCATCCAGAAGTTAGAGATCACATTTTTCAAAATTTTTTTAAAAATTATTTACTTTTAGCTAAATAATAAGATAATTTAACAACAAAATATTTTCACAAGAATATCCAAATGATGTATGTTAGTATAATTGGAGAATCCTATTCTGTTGTCTTGATTTGGGTCACGAAGACTGTTCTCCATACCTGGCCACATGACCTAGTCCATAGTCTTCCTCATGAATGTGGAAGAGTAAATCTGGAGGTTAGATGCAATCAATGATTTGTATGTCCCAATTAGAAGAAAATAATATGTGGTGAGAGGGGTACAAACATTTCAGACCTATTTATATTACTTCTTTTTATAAGTGGGATTTATATTCCTTTTTATATCAATGCTGAGAATGAATAATGCAAAAATAGTGCCTTCTTTGCACACCTAACATAGTATCTGAACATATGTCTCTGCTAAGGTAGCAAGCTGCTATAATTTAGATCTAAAATGTCTTCATGAAGTCCTATGAATTCAGAGTGGGGATTTTGGAAGGTGCTTGCCTCATAAGGGTGATATCTACGATGGATTAATCCACTGATGACTTTATATGTAAGTGGAGCACTAAAAGGCAGACCTGGTTGGAAGATTTTATCATTGGAAGCTTATGTTTAGAAGGTATATTTCCCTCTTTGACTCTCCATTTATCTTCCTTTGCTTCCTGGCTATAATGGAGTGAATAACATTCCTCATCCATGTCTTTATGCTATGTAATTTCTGCCTAGGGGCCAACCAACGATGAACCTCTCCACCTTTAAATTGTGAGTGTTGGGTATTTCGTGCCCAGTAATGAGAAAGCTAATATAGACAGTTGGTATTGTGGGTGATGCTATTGTTGTGACTGTACCTGACCTTCTATTATGGTTGATACATTGCGTCAACTTGAGAAGTTTAGAAGTTTAACTAAGAGACACAGCAGGGAGCCAGGATTCTTACTTTATAAATATCCTCATCCTGTGCAAAAGAGGGTAAGGAGACTTTGTGAGTGCTACACCTGCCCTGGGGGAGGGGGGGTCTGCATATATTATAAGGGAGAAGAGGCTTGTTTTGTTCCTTTTGCTCTGGTTGCTTTTGCTCCGGTTGCTACCTTGAAGTGTTGCCCCAGTGCCATACCACCCTGCCTTGGAACCAGCTAATTATGGTCTGAAATCTCCAAAAAACTAGATGACAAATAAACCTTTCCTCCCTTCATTATGGGTGTCGGGTATTTTTTGCCAGCAGCAGAGAAAGGTAAAAGTAACCAAGACATCTTCTAATTTAAAAGCTTTTGAAAGTGGTTTGCAAGAGGAGTTTGGAAATGTTTTTAAATGACATTTAAAGAAGACTTTAAATGCTATGAACATAGATTTATGATAAATTCTAGTCAGAGATCAAAAAATTCAAATGATGACACAAATGCAATCAGTAAAGCCAGGCTCATGAAATTTCATTTAGGAACATGGACTATGTTGGAAACTGGGTTAGAAGCCATGTGTGTTACATTCTTACATAGAAATTCTCTATGGTTTTCCCATGTCCTAAGACTTCGTGTGAGTCTAAATTTAAAGATATGAAATAATTAATCTGGCAGAGGAAATTTCAAGGGAGATCAATATTCAGACTGTAGAATGGGTACTGCTGACTGCTTTTAACAAGTTCTACAGTAAAAATCAGGAGCAAATAGTCAAGTTGAATGATTTTAAAAAGCTTATAACTTGATGAAGGGAAAGCACCTTAACATTTGGGGCCAAAGGAAGTATAGTTGCTAAAATTATTAGCATTAAAATATGCAAAATGTTTTGCATCAGAACAATAATACAGTGATTTGAAGGCATTTTAGGAATCAGTAAGATCCAATCCATCATGGGCTGAAAGGTAAGATGTAAATTTTCATTTAAGAAGAGATTCTAAGTGCCCCTGAATAAGCAGGATCACCTAAGGCACTGATGACAAAACTTTTAGAGATCAACTACCCAAATGGCAACCTAAAACCCACTTTTTATTGCAAAGTTCCAACATTTCAATTAAATCTCATTACTGAGGTTTTAGTTTAGAAAGAATAACTCATACATTAACGTCTTTTTGTCTTAAAAAAAAAACAATCAAAGAACTTTCATTGACACCAATAGCTTTTGATACCATCTTATGAAACTGTAAAAGTTTGTATTTTCCATGCTTTTGCACAATTAATGTAATCTTTGTTGTTGTATATATGCTGATAATTTTTCAAATCTTGACTAATACTTCGTTAGTTTGGGAGTCACACATGCAGCACTCAGGTCGTCTGTTAATTTGTTTCTTGTAGAAAATTTGACATAATTCAAAGCTGGAAACAATTGCTCCCAATCATAAAATGATGCTAACAAAGTAGTTATTTTGCTACTAACAAAGTAAGTAACACAATCCCAAGTTCTTTGCTTGATTTAAAATTATTAGGCAAGAATTTCTGCACTATGAGGATTTCATTTCTAGAACTACTGACTGTGCTGTCCTTTGTCATCCCTTCACACCCTATCTTCTTTATTTCTCAAGTGTTACACACAGGTCATGCAATTTATTTTTCCAGATAGAATTTTCTTGAAATTCCAATAGCTCCTTCACAAGATTTCCAAAATCTTACCAGGGTAAGCAGTAAAGATCAATTTTTTCAAACTTGGATTTAATTGGAGAAGTAAGAAAACACAGGGTTGTCTCCATCTTATGAAACTGTAAAAGTCTGTTACTAAAATTCTCCTTTGTAGCTGTGACAGTGCTAGAAAATTCCTTGTAGATTTGCTGGTGGCTTGTAGGACTGTCAGAAAATGCAGGATTATCTAAATGCATTTTTAGATTTGGTAAATATTTCAGCTTCCCACTTTCAAAGTCTCTTTCAAAAACCTACAGTTGACTCTCAAATGTTTTTATACCATAAAACAGCCTTTCTGTTGTTTTTCTCTATACCTTCTAGTATTTTATTCAGTACATTAAAATGTAGTGTAAAATCTGCAAAAAGCATGGGGTTGTTAAGCCAGGCCATATCACTAAGCTGTGACTATTCGTGCCCTTTTTCATTCATAGACAACCTGATTTCGTTCCAAGCAGGATACAGATCTCTCCAGGACTTCTCCTCTGTTCAACCACTGCACAATACTGTACCTAAGTAAAGCATTATACTGTGCCTGAGTCTCACCAACACATGCTTGAAACTGTCAAAAATTAGGAGTATGAGCCATGATATAATTCAGCATTTTTGTGACATCTGTGAGGGTATTGTCTGATTTTTTGCTGCTGTCCTGTCACCAAGATCTTCTTGATGTGTAATACAATGAAACTGAATGATTGGATACTTTGCTTCTTTAACAAGGAACTGTAAGAAACCAGATATTGCCTCGACCATGCAAGGTGCCCCGTACTAGTAGTTGAAACCCCTTTTTCTGGTCTTATGCCTTATGGAAAGTGGCTGCCATCACTGAATAGTAGATATATATATCCCTTGTGTTCTTTCATGCACAGACACTAGTTTCACTAGCTCTTCTCTGATGATGTCAAAAACACCATAACACAAATTACTGCTAGTCTTGCATGATTATTTATATCTGTACTTCCATCCTATCACTTGGAGGAACAGGCTGCCTTTTGTAAGTCAGTAGTGAGTTACATCACTTTCCACACATAGGGCTTCATCTTTAATAGCATTTCTACCAAGTGGCATCTCAGAGATGCATTGCATAATTAAATCCTTATTTGGGAAGTCATAAAAAGAGAACTACTCCCAGAAAACATGGTCATTTTGATAAAATGCCCATCAGAGAGGAACTTGCCATATTTTGTTACACACAGTAAAATTTGAAAGCTGGCAACCGTTATATGATTTGTTTTTAAAAGATAGTTGCAAAAATTAAGACACTGGGAATGATATTTCTTCAATTTCCTCCCCACAAAAGTGAAGCACCCAATCCAAATCTATCCCTATACCAAATAGAGCTAATAATATTAGTTAACAATTAAGAATTTGGTGCTCCTTGAATCAACACTCTGGCAGTGATTCTCAGCTGAGATGCCCCTTGAATTTACTGACCACAAGAGCCAGGGGGCAAAATTTCCTCGACCACCAACTTTTGTGATGCTCTGAAAAAGGCATGTGAGTACTTTTCCTACCTTGTGGAGTCTGAACTGTTTGACAGTTCAAGCAAGTATATTGTCATGGTTACTTTTCTCTCACTGCTGGGACAAAATACCCAGCACCCAAAATGAAGGAAGGGAAAGTTTATTTAGCTCACTGTTTGTGAAGGTTTCAGTCCATAATCAGCTGGCTCCAAGGCAGGGTGGCACGGCACAGGGGCAACACTTCAAGGCAGCATCCAGGAAAAGCAGCCAGGGCAAGTCTCTTCCTCTTTTTTGTATTGTACACAGGCTACCACCCCCCACCCCTTCCAGGATGCGTGTAGCACTCACAAAATCTCTGTGCCCTCCTCTTGCACAGAATAAGGATATTTACAAAATAAGGATCCTAGCTCCTTACTGAATCTCTTAGTTAAGCTTCTAAACTTCTCGAGTTGACACAAAATATATATATCCTTGCTCTTGTTTTCATAAATCCTTCACAAACATCTAAACATAATGCTGCAGATTCAAATATGCCAGGGGGCAGCATAATATTAAAAGAATCTCAGTCTCTTAATTAGAACATCTCTTTGCTAAATCTTAGATGTTAAATTTCAATTTTTACAAGAAAAATCAAAGCTAAAATTTTGTGTTAATGAAAATGAATGCATTAAACTCACAGTCAGTCTAAGCAAATATATACATACCCTTGGCCATATACCTACCAGTCATGCAAAAGCTCATATGAGTTACAACTAATGAGTCTCAGCTCAGCATCATCACCTGGTGCTGCTGCTGCCTTCCAAGCATGTATTTGGTCCCTTTGTGCACTGTTGTGCAATGTTATGCTGCTGGGGTGACTTGGTTTGCATGGCAAGAGAGAGCGAGCTCTGCAAGCCCGCTGTGGCACACAGGCCATAGTTTCACCACCACTGACCTAGGGAATTGATTCTCTGGGATTCATATCACTATTCTTAGCCAGCCAGGTACTCAGGAGTCATTGAATCCATGATCCAAATGGAGCAGGCTGCTGATTAATCTGGCAGATGATCTTGGTATCATGAAAGTTATGCCTACTTTTCAAGCATGTAAACTGCAATAGTTGTGAGGGCAATAGAAGAGTCCACCAAAATTTCAAAGGAAATCCTGGGATACAAGGAAACATGCCACTGAGATGATATGCAAAAAATTGTAAATGAAGTCAAGGATGTAACAGAGACCTCAGGAACTTAAGAGGTGCCAGGAATATAAAATGTCTGCTAAGAAAATCCTCAGGCAGTGACCAAACCCAGCCCAAGATGGTAGTGTATGTGACGACCAACAAAGCCATAAAAATGGGGTCTCACTTTAGAGCTCATATCTCCCTACCAACTCCTTTGGGTACTGGCCATAGAACTATTCAAGCCTTTTGATAATTCCCACCAGTGCTAGACATTGAGGTTACAGGATATAATTTTTCCTTGCAGAATATCAGTCTTTCTTTGGCCTTATTCCCTTTTATCTCCTGTTCTCTCTTTCAGACAACTCATGTTGAACTACAAACTCATCAATGGATTAATCTGCTGGTAAGTATAGTGCGCCATACCCAGTAAGATTCCAAATCCCTCATGTCTGAGGATGAGACATTTGGGGGACATTTTAGATATAAACCACAACATTGCACTTCTGACTCTTAAAAGGCTTACATCTACCTCATTAAGAAAATACATTTAGTCAATCTGTAAGATTTGCCAAAGTCTTTACATTTCCAGCATTCCATAAATTCCCAGTGAAAACATTAATTCATGTAGCTCTGTGTTAAGGGGTGGGTTGGGAGGGACTGGCTGGGCCTAAGTCCCTAAGAATATGACCTTGTGTTCTCTTTTCCCTTTCATAGTCTGCTTCATGGGTACCCTGGGTTAAACAACTTTTCTCTTCTATGCTCTTTTGCCATTTTGTCTCTGCCTTGGAGCCATCCAATTATACATTAACTAAGACCTCTGAGAAATGTAAGCCAAAATAGACCCCTCCTCCTTTAAGTCCTGAGTGTTGAATATTTGTGTCAGAGGCAAAACACTGACTAATACAAAATATATCTTTCTTTCATACTCAGTTATGCCATCAAATCAAGGCATATTGGTACTATAGTTGATTATTTCTGTCTCTCTATACATGACTCATTTATTTTATTTCTGAGTTCAAAAAGAATGTTTCTGTTTCTCCTGATTCCACAAAATCATAAACATGTTTCCTCATAGAAAAAGTTGAGAAATGAATAAAGAATAAGACCTTTGGTAACTCAGAAATTTACCATGATGCTTATTTAGGTATGTAGCTGAATTGAGTTGCTTTTTAAACGCAGAAAAATTTCAGATTTAGAGAGCTAGAATGTCAAACCTGTGCTTTTAGTTCTAGGCAAAATTCATTGTCAAGGGCAATACAGAATATTTCATATTTGGAGACACAGAAACAGGGTATATTGTGTCTCTTAAAGAATAAAGCCAGAGAAATTTATGGAGGCAGCATTCTAAGGAAACATGTACCAAGACAAGATGTAATAAAGGAGAGTGAGGCAGGATAATCACAGACTGAATCTAAGTCTGAGTGAGACAGAAAATAACTCCTTGGTAAGACTATTCCATTGAGAAAGTGAAGTTGGTCATCATTTGACTGAAGTAAGGATATTTTTAGATAAACCCATAGTGTACACTGTAGAAGACTTTTTCAGGCACAGTATAGGTGAGTATGTTGGAAAAACTGATATCTAGCCCAAAAGACAAGTAACAAAAGCACTTAAATATAGTAATACTACCCTTCATGTGGAAGAAAAGGAGAAGGATCACTTAAAGAATTGCAAATTCTTATGAAAGTGACTGAGCCCTCTTGAAATAGCCTTCACAAGAGCAGAGGGTAATAACATATTGAGGTATTGTTCACTTCAGAAAAATGGCTGTTGTGGTTTCAATCTACATTGCCCCCTAAAACTCTCAAATGTTCAGACATGGAACTCGAAAGGCCATTGAATCATGAGGGCACTATATTATTTAGTGGATTAATCCACTGACAAGTTCATAGTTTAAAGTTCTCTTAGGAGATGGGGCTTAGTCCAAAGAGACATGAGCTAGAATGCTGTTTTTGTCACCAGCCTCTCTCTTTTCTTTCATTACATTATGGCTGTCATTAGTTGAACAGCTTTTATTTGCCTTGCCCGTCTATCAAGCAACTTTTGCCATAGAGGCTGAAAATCTTGGACTGTACCCATTAAAGACACAAGCTAAAATAAACCTCTCCTCTTTAAATTGTGAGCATGAAGTACTTTGAACCTGTCATGAGACAGTGACTAATACAGTGGTACATGGTACCTTATAGCCAAGGATATAGCAGAGTCAGTTGAAAAGGAATCGGTGCTCTTCATAACTTTGGGTATTAACCTTCAGAATCATCCCAGTATCTCCACATAATGTGATCTCTTGGTTAAAACAGAGGGGATGAAGGAAAAGTCTTCACTCACCACAAAATATCACTAGTGTAACATGTCCTAATACTAGGACTATAGAAGCATCTCTGATGCTGCTTACCAAACATTGTGAAAGCTGTAGCACCAAACAGTGGCCATCCCTGTACAACCAGAGAATAGACACAATGAGAAGGCTTTGAGTACACCAAAAGGGAGATTTAATAACCTCATGCTAGCCTAGGGATGACCTTGCAGCAAGTTTCCCAAAGGGCCAATGATGTCTGTCTAAATCATATGTTTAAATGACCTTCTCTGTGAAAGGGAAGAAGAATGTGAATGCTTATTATTGTCCCTCACATTTAGTAAGTATATATTACATATATAAAGTTCATTTTAGTTTTATAAGTTGTAGATACTACAGTAAAAATTAACTGGCCAGAATCTTAATATATACAACTTGCATATGCCTTTGTAGCCTTTCTAATACCTTAGAATCTCTGTTCTTTAAATTTCTCTCCTTCAGTAATATTGAACTCCATTTGATATGGTTTAGATTGAGAACATCCCCAAAAGCCTTCATATGCTAATAGGTGGTGCTTATGGAAGGTTATAGAATTATGGTGGTGCTATAGTTGACTTGCTGTTAGGAGGAGCACATGATCAGAAGACGCTGGTTGTAAGGGGCAAGACGTGGAAAAGCATACCTTCTTTCCCTTTTCCTACCCTCGCTCTCTGGCTCCTGATCACCATGATGTGCACATCCATCCTTTGCCAGACCCTCTGCCATGGTGTTTTACCTATAATCATTTGCTTATGGACTAAAACCTTTAAAACATTTGAACCTAAATAAATCTCTCCTCCTTTAAATTGTTGCCGGTAGGTACTGTGTCTCATTAAAGAGAAAATGACTAAAACTGATCTTGATAACAAGACTGGTGTCTTTCCTGTGACTATCTGACCATGTAGTTTAGATGCCTCTGGAACTGGTTTATAAGAGGAATTCGGAAAGATTTGAAGACAACAGCTAGAGAAGCTCTAGAATGCTGTAGGACAAGCTTCATGGGAGATTCTGGTCAGAGTTAAGAAGACCAGATTACTGATAAAAATGGAGAAGGTTAAGACCAGACTCAGAAGAATTCAGTTGGGAACAGAAACTCCACTGACAGTTGGATTTGAGGCCAGGTGTGTCATTCTTTGGCAGAAAATTTGTCTTGATTTTGTTCATGTCTTAAAACTTTTCAGGAGACCAAGATTAAGGGCAGTGGACTAATTAATCTAGCAGAGGAAATTTCAAGGCAACTCTGTGTTGAGCCTGCAACATGGATATTAATGGTAGCCAGACCAAAAAGCAGAGATGAATAATTTGAAAATGTTTGCTGGGATCAGAACGTAAGCTCCTATAAAGTTGGAGCCTATAAAATTGGAACCTATAAAGTTTTGGAAGAGGAGAGCTTGGTTGATGACAAAATTGGCATTAAAAAGAAGTCAACTACTTTACCTCAGGACAATAGAAAGGATTTCATGAGCACATCCTGGGAATCAGCAAGATACCACATTTTGTAGGTTCCAAAGTCCAAAACTGAAAGGATTGACAGTAAGAAGAAAGTCCCAGAGAATTTGTTTCCTAGGATTTTGCTCATAGTGCTCAGTCATCAAGGCACTCAGAGAGGTCCTTGCAGCCATGATCCAATAAGGCTTAATTAATGCTTGAGTGAATGTCATATCTTGATGTCATCTATATGGTCCTAGCTCCAACAGCATAGAGAATGTAAGCTTTGTAGGGTCAGAGAGACTTCCACCCTAATTCCAAAGCAATACCTGCCAGGCCAGGAACTGTGCTCCTGAGAGTGTAATGATTAAAATTGTGTGAGTGAAACCAGAAGTGCAGTGGAGATCCAAGAAAGCTGAAGAAGGTAGAAATGTGGAATTTCTGCTGATGAATGCTTCAGGCAGAGAGCAAAGCTATCCCAAGATTGAAGCCACAACCAATGTCATAGAGCCAGGGCTGCTCAATCTGTTTCATATTTCCCTCTAGTGCTAGACATTGAGATGATAGGATATAATTTTTCCATGCTGGGTATCAGCCTTGCTTTGATCTTAGTCCTTTTATATCCTATTCTAGGTTTCAGAATGAGAATGTTTACCCTGTGCCATGGTCCATTAGCAGTGTCTAACTTTCTATTTCCCACAGGGGCACACAGCTGAGTTTGTTTTGAGTCTTAGACCTTAGAATTATACTTTTCAGCCATGCTGAAATTGTTGAGACTTCGGCAACTCTTTACATCAAGAATGTCCCACAAAAGCCTCTTGTAATCATAGGCAGGATTTTTTGGAGATGATTCAATTATGGGAATGCTATAACTCATTTGTTTTAGGAGGTGAGGTCTGTTCAGAAGAGGCTGGAATGACATAGAATGGTATATCTCTCTTCTGGTCTCCTCCTTTTGATTTCTGTTTCCAGGCCACCATAACATAACTACCTTACCTCTTCCAGATTCTTGTTCCATGTTGTTTCCGCCTTGGAACCAGTCAGTTGTGAACTGAGCCTTCTAAAAACCAGTACCCCAAATAAACTTCTCCTTCTTTATGTTGTGGGTGTCAGGTACTGTGCTTCAGTTATGAGAATTTGACTAAGACACTGCTCTATTTCATCCTTTCACTCTCAGAATCATTAAACAGATCCAATAACGTCAAATCTGCTGTTTCCAATTCACTAAATTTCCTTATCTTTTAACTCTTATACCTACTTATAACTTATAATTCTTATGACTACTTCCTCCATACCCTAACTTTGTAATTTCTATGTTATATCTTCATAATTACATTTTGTGTTAGGCACTTCTTTTATTTTATGTAATTTCTTGACACAAGTCTAAGCTGGGATAGGGTTGTCACTTTCTAATTTCCTACTACACATATATAGCTGAACATAATGGAAGAAAACATGAAATCATGCTGACTACCTCCCATTAAAATTCATGAGTTTTGGAATGTAAAGTGAATGATTTTATAATTATATTAGGATGATAAACACAAATGAGGACTTTCCCTAGATAAGTCATATGGTCACTCTATAAAAAAACAACTAATACACAGTGACATACACACAATCTCTGATGAACCAGAAATAACAATAAAATAAAAATGAGTAAATTTATCACAATTCTTCATTAAAAGTCACTAATGAGACAGGAGAATATGTTTGAAACATTTTAAATGAATATGTTTCTTCTATTCTGAACATATTAGGATTCCTACAGATTAAAAAGAAACAAACAAAAACCCTTCTTATGTAAAAATGAATGAGAAACTTTTAGGTAGATGAAAAACAATACACCTGCAGAAAGTAGCATTTAAAATATTCTTTAGCAAAAACAAGAAAATCTAATTGGGCTTATGTTATGATGTCTCCTCTTCCTAGAAAAGTTTAAACAATATGGAATACACCAAGCGTTGGTGAAGATGAGGAACAGGAGAAGTCGCATATAGTTATGGCATGAATGCAAACATGATCAACCACTTTTGAAGACAGTTCACTATTATCTTCCACTGTGAAATATTCAATTTGGCAAATGTCACATATCCTGTAATCCAACATTCTAACATAAATAGACCCCCAATAGAACTAGATACACATTTATTACAAGGAATACAGACTAAAATACTTTAGCATTATCATTTGTAATAATTTTAAAATAACTAAAGTGGCCTTCAATAGTAGAGTGAATATGTAATTATACTACATGATAGGTAAATGTGAGAAAAATTTTCCAAGACAGCACATTTAGTAAGCAGCTGCCAAAGTTAGATCTTCTGACACTCGTATTTCTTCCACAGTGTAATGATGAAACCATGTTCTTTACATGCATCTTACAACTGAGAATCTCCTATTGGATCTAAACAGAGAAAACAAATTTTATGTTTTAAACTTTCTGCTTTCCTTGCCTGCTCCTATGTTTAGTTTTCTAGTAATGAACCACAACTCTGTTTTCATTCCAGAAATATTCTTTGGGAAAAACATGTGTGTAGAATGAAACTATTTGAATTTTATTTTAAAGTGTATTTTTAAAAGTCTTTTTACTCACAGATAATGTACTGGATCACTCAACTTGATTAGATACTATATATTATTAATTACAATATATATTACAAATGGATAAATTCCTTCCAAAATTAATTAAACATTTTATTCAAAAGTGTACGAAAAACTACATGCAATAACAGATTAACCCTATCCACATAATATTGAAAAAAAGAAATAGGAAAGTACACATAGTACATGATTCCAATTGTCTAATAGTATAAATATACCACACTATTAAATAACAAATAAATAAAAGAAATCATGGATATGATTAGAGGTAAGGTCTGTATTGTTGAAGGGGAGGAAGAATTGGTGATTTCAAAGAGTCTTGGGATGCAAGTAATAGTGTATGTGTTCATGTTACATGTGGTTACATTAAGAATATCTTTGTAATTTTTATTACTCATTAAGCTATGCATTTATAGTTGATGAGCTAGTATGAACCTATATTGTACTTCAAAAATGCATGAGTAAAAATTTGTATTACTTATTAGAGATGTGTTTTCAGTACTAGTCAATTTACATTGTAATACATAAATGTAGTTACTGCATTTAAGGAATTTCTTTTAAAAATACAATATGATGAGGCTGTTTTTAATCCAGAAAAAAGTGTTAAATTATTAAAATGTGGATGAAAATATTTTTCAAGATTTTTTATTTTTGTGATATGATCTTTTCTCACATCAAAGAAACACACTGCAGAGGGAAATATATCAACATATAATGGGAATATGCTTTGTATACTCTGACATGTTTTATCTTTTCCTAGTCTCCAAAACTTAAAACCTTAGCTAAAAATATTTTCAAAACATTGCTAACTTCTACTATTTCTAATGCAAGTCTCTCCTGTGTAGTCTTTGATAAGCAAGAACAGTATCTAATCAGAGATGTTTGGTAGGCTAAAAGTATCTGCATGCAAATGATTAGGAAAAAAATAGATCACGTATACACCTCTAACTCTCTTACAGGGTAACAGGAGTAATGAGGAAACAAATAAAATGTTAGCTAACATAAGGGTGACAAACATTTATAGTTTCACAGAAAATTACTTGCTGAGTTATAACAATCAATAGGGAGTAATATGGTTGTTTGCTTAGTAGGTGCTCCAGGATTATTTGCTTTTATTTTGGTCACAATTTCTGATAAAGCTCTCAAAATTAAACTTTCATGGTCTTTTGAGTTGTATTGACTCTCAGAAGTAACAGACATGACGTGAACATATTATAAAAATTGAAACAGCTGGGTGTGGTGGCACACGTGTGTGATCCCAGCACCCGGGAGGCTGTGGCAAGAAGATTGCTGTGAGTTTGAGGACAGACTGGGCTACAAAGTGAGTTCAAGGCCAGCCTGCACTGCATAGTGAGACTCTATCTCAAAAAGACAAAAACAAAAACAAACAAACAAGCAGCCCAAAGTAGACAATTGGCTCTGAGTATTCACTTTACTAGATAATAATAGAAAGATTGGAATAAAAGTATATGAAAAATCCTAGTGAAGAATGGAAAATGGCACGAGTTGTAAACCCTCATATCTTTTGTTAGAAAATTACTAATATTAAAAATATCAATTTGCAATCTAAGCTTGTTGATATTTTCTATGTTTATGTTGTTTGAGCCAATTTACACATGAAAAAAATCGGAAATTTGATTGAAATGGGAATTGCATTCAGTTAACAAAGATATTTATTAATTGACCTTTTGTATGAAGAGTTTTGCATGGACATGGTGAATTTTGAATAAACTTTTGAGGCTAGATATCAACCAGAAAAGAGTTATACCTCTTACTGTGACCTAGATACACATTCATTTTTCTGGATATTCAGGCAAAATAAGACACTAATGATATAGAGTAAGAACTTCTGTCTCTACAGGACAGTTGTTGGACATTTTCATATTCTGTAACTCCCAACCATTTGTTACAACTGCATCTTTCTGGGAAGACTCTCTAATTTGAAAGGAGAATTCTAGATGTTGTGTCCACTCATTTTAACTGGACAGACCCCAGATCTGCCAATGTCAATGACAATTAATGCCAGTCTTTTCTACATTTGTGAAATATTCAGTGAACTAGTAGAAATCAGGTAACAGTCTTTGTAATATGAAATGCCAGACTCCAGTCAAGCATCTTGCTTGATAAATTTCATATAGTTTGATTTGTTTACCTTCTGAAAATGTATACAGCAGGATTTATATCCAAGGATGAAGTCAAATTAAAGTTACAAAAATAAATAAGATGACACTAAAGTTAAATATAAACAAACAATAAAGTATCAATTCACACAATTCCTTTACTAAGCATCTCATTATTCACTAGATGACCTTATATACATATGCAAATACACATTTATGCAAAAGCTTGTTTGACAAAATTAATATTTGTAGTTATGCAATGAAAATTTTTAAAAATTCTTTCTGAATCTATAACAACTATTTTCCTACCTGAATCTGTACCAGCCATTTTCTGGCCATGCCCTGTGATACCAGGCAGAAGATTGAATGCTTACTGCACAGTCTCTGATAAGTCCCTAACTCCACAACTATATGAAAATTTAGAATTAAAGAAGAATCACAGAAAATTTATCAAAAAAAGTCTTCATTAAATGCTTGCTTTTTTGAAACCTCAGAAAATAAAATTTAACTGAGAATATTAAAGTGATTTAGAATTGTGATTTTGATGAAAGAGAAACTGCAGTATGCTTATACCTTAGGAATTTATAGCACAGAGACCCTAAGATTAGTTATCCTATTTATCCCTTAGTTAATATTCTAATTTGTAGAATGAGAATAATATTATTTCATCAAAATAATGTTCTCTTGATGGGGATTAATATATTGAATGTAACCCATCTAACTGAGCTCTGTAACCACTAAAGCTAGTATTAATCAATAGCACTATTACCTTTGTCCTTCTCATCTTCATCTTTATCTTTTTTATTACTCTCACTAACATTATCTTTTTTCTTTAACATTGCCAGTATCATTATCATCATACCCTGCTTTCAGGGCGCATATCCTTGACACCCAACCTATCAGCAAACCTCATCCACTTTTCATAGAAATTGCACACTTCTTAATTCTTCCACTACTAACCCCAGTATATAAACATTTATGCTCTATAATTTTTCTTTCAAATTTAGATCTTCATAAACATGGGTCAATACATATCACTTCTCTTGCTAATCATGAATACAATTTCTATATTGCTTGATTTTACATTTTTGTAGTAATCTTGACTTGTGAAAGAGTTTACAGATCTTGACTGTAAACACAATGATAAAGTTTTAATTTTTCCAAGAAGTACTCTGATATTTTTATGTTTACCTTATGATTCTCACTGGATAGCAGTTTCTTTTGATTGTGTATCAATCATAATACATATTATTTGTTGTTCTTTCATTTTTGGTTGTTAGTCTTACGAAGATCCTTAGAACTGGTAGCTTTAAAGCTCTATTTTATAATTTATTCATTTTTTCTACTTCCAGCAAGGGAAGTGGAGGCTTGTGTTTATGAAGACCAGTGGTAGAACTGGCCTGATCACTGTCTGTCACTCTTTCCTGCATCTTTCTCTACTGATATTATTGGTAACAGACCTGCTTGTTTTGAAATACAGTATGTTATATAATAATTATACCTCAAAAAAAGTCAAGCAATAGTTAGGTTACAGCATATTTTTGGATGAGTATGGCATGTTTTCATTTGCGTGAGGAACAGAAATATGATGCTAAACAAGATTGAGTTGTAATAGCTATTACATGGACAGTTACATGGGAATATACATAGGTTTGAAAGATTCAACAGTCAAACAAGAAACGACCTAAACTTACTATTTGTTCCAGTAAAATTCTGACTAATTCTTTTACCATTTTCTAGAAATCCAACGCTTTAAGATTCAGACATGACTTAATTGCTAGGAGACATTTGGAGCTGGAAAGAGAAATGTGGACAAGTAGGTGTGCAGGGAGTCATACATGAGTGGTCCTTTCAGACACT